>PVLC010039245.1:0-14373 GCA_004027655.1 Graphiurus murinus
TTTTTTTTTTTTTTTTTTTTTTTTTTTTTTTTTTTTTTTTTTTTTTTTTTTTTTTTTTTTTTTTGCGGTACTGGGGATTGAACTCAGGGGCATTCTACCTCTGAGCTATACCCCTCAAACCCGGATCCTCCGGTCTCAGCCTCCAGAATGCTGGGATTACTAGCGTGCGCCACCACGCCCGGCTTATGCCACCATTTTTAATCTCCAGATAGAATACTTTTAAATATTTTTCTTAATTAGGTGAAATGAAAAATCAAAGTGAAGTTACCCACCCATTAATACACAGAAAATTGTATTTAGATGTATATGAAACTTTAATAAAATCTAAATTTTGACAAAAATCTCAAAAATTTAAATAACAAATTTCCTTCTAATTGTTTCTATAGCCAAGTCTCTTGCCATTTTTTTTTTTTTTTTTTTTTTTTTTTGGCAGTACTGGGGATTGAACTCAGGGGCACTCTACCTCCGAGCCCTATTTTTTATTCTTTATTTTGAAACAGGGTCTCACTAAGTTGCAGAGTGCCTCACTAGGTAGCTGAGGCTGGCTGAGAACCCAGATCTTCCAGTCTCAGCCTCCCAAATGCTGGGATTATGAGCATGTGCCACTATGCCTGGCTTAAGTTGTCTCCATTTTAAACAGCATTATGTGTTTATTGTTTACATCTTTAGTTCAAATGTTCTCAATGTGTATATATACAGAAAGAAACATTCAGGTCTATACATATGTGTGTGAATGTATGACAGGCTTTTAAAACATACTGAGATTTTAAATTCCAGTTAAAATTTTTTCCTTGTCTCCTATAGCTGAGACATAAAGACAAATGTTTGTATTTTTAGAGTTACATTGGTTGCATGTCATAATTGGTTGCCACAATTGGTTGTCACAAATTGGTTGCAAGACCAATTTGTGTTGATTTTATTTCTGAACTCTCTGCCATTCTCATTTCTACTGTTTCTCTATCAGTGTCAAGATCTTGTGAATGCTTACCTAAACCATCTTAAGTGTCCTGTAAAATACTATTCTTACAGAATTATTTCTTTTATTTTTGGTGCTGGGTATTGAAGCCAGAGGCATTCCACCTTTTAGCTGTATTCCCAGCTTTATTTTTTTTATATTGAAACAAGGTTCTCCCTAAGTTGCTGAGGGCCTCACTAAGTTGCTCAGGTTGGCCAGGAACCTGAGATCCTCCTGTCTTAGCCTCCTAAGTATTGGGATCACAGGCATGCACCACCACACCTGTATAAATATTATTCTTTATAATCACTTTTATTCTGCCCAACCTGCTGCCCCACAGCTAAGCTGATCCTATTGTTAAAGAGCTCTTATTATAGCATTATGCTCAGAAATCTTCAATAGACTACCTATAGTCTATGCATCAAGTCCAGGTGCACTACAATCTGGCCTCAAGTTACTTTTTCTGTCTTGGTTCTTACACCTTACATTCATTCATCTTTTGCCTTAGTCAAATGAAGACATTCTGGTGAGCATGCTCTATCTACTTCTGTTTCACTGTTTTTGCTAAAGACATGTCTTGAGTTATCATTAGCAATGTTATCTCTCCCTTTTAGTGGAAATTATTTAAATTTTTTACCCATCTTTTAAGCATCAAGGCTAAATTTAAAGTCCACATTTTACATATTTTCTTTTAATTCCTGTAGCTAGAAAAAAAGGAAGCAATATCTTGATATCTAAATAAGATTGGATGTAATAACCTGTTGCCCCTTGTCAGCTATAATTATTGCTGTCTCTTTTGCATTATAGTTTTGTGACATGACTGCCATGCCTAGTCTACTTACTTATTATTATTAACAATACATGTTAATTGTACAAATAAATGAAAATCATTGTGATATTTCCATATATGCCAACATTATATGTTAATCACATCCACCTACCTTTCTACTCTTTCCTCTCTCACCATCCTCTGGTTCTTTTCCCAGTTTTCTTAATTTGTAGGTCTTATTTATTTGTTTATTTACTTATTTATTTATTTCGTGGTATTGGGGATTGAACCCAGGGGCATTCTACTTTCGAGTTACACCCCCAGCCCTATTTTTTACTCTTTATTTTGAAACAGAGTCTCACTAACTTGCAGTGGGCCTCACTAAGTAGCTGAGGTTGGCCACGAACCTGCAATCCTCCTGTCTCAGCTTCCCAAGTACTGAGATCACAAGCATGTGCCACCATGTCCATTTATTTATTTATTTATTTATTTATTTATTTATTTATTTATTTAATTAATTAATTATTTATTTTTATGTACTGGTGATGGATCCCTGGGGCCTTCTACCTCCAAGCTACACCCCAGATCTATTTTTTTAATTATTCATTTTAAAACAGGGTCTAAGTTGCAGAGGGCCTCACTAAGTAACTGAAGCTGGCTGTGAACCTGGGATTCTCCTGTCTCAGCCTCACAAGTACTAGAATTACTGGTGTGCACCACCACACCCTGCTAGGTCTCTTATTTTTAATTTTTACATCTGAGGGGAAATATGTGACACTATAGTTCTGTATCTGGTGTACTTTCATAATATGTTACCTTTCATTTCCATCCATTTTTTGCAAGTGACAGGATTTTGTTCTTCTTTAGGGATGAATAATTGTTCATTTTCACCTGTGCATGGTAGTGGGGTAGTGGATGCCTATAATCTCAATACTTGGGAGACTGAGACAGGAGGATCTCAGGTTCAAGGCTTGTCTCAGCAACTTAGAGAGTAAAAAAAAAGAAAGTAAAAAGTAAGAAGAGGTGAAGCTTTAGCTTGGAGATAAGATATTCCTGGGTTCAATCATCAATATGAAAAAAATAGATGAATAAACAAACAAACAAACAAATAAATAAATAAATAAATAAATAATAAGTTAACAAGAAAGGAAAAAGAAAAAGAAATGCAGCTTTTATTTTGCTTCTGACACTTCTAACTTCAAAGTCATGCAAAAAGACACTTCTATTTCTGCAGTCTTGTCATCCAGTTCAAGATTTCTCTATTTTTTTATGTAAGTACTCATTGCTATAAACAGTCCACTTAATGCTGTTTTTGCTGTATCCCATACGTTTTACTAGTTGTGTTTTCATTTTTATTTGTTTCATGGAATTTTTAAATTTTCCCTCTAATTTCTTCAGTCATCCACTATTTGATCAAAAGTGTCCTGCTAAGATTACATTTGTTAGTTTAATTTCTGTAGTCAATTTTTTCGGGGTACTAGGGATGGAACTCAGGAATGTACTATCTTTGAGCTAGACTCCCAGCCTATTTTATTTTTTATTTTGAAACATGTTCTCAGTAATTTGCTGAGTATCTCACTAAGTGGCTAAGACTAGCCTGAAACCTGCAAACTTTCTATGTCATACTCCTGAGTATTGTGACTACAGGCCTCAGCTACCACATTCAATCTCCATATAGTTTCTTTTGCTTTTTTTTTTTTTTTTTCTGTATCTGTCTTTACAGGAGATGAATTTCTTGTCGGCAGTACTATTATGGGGGTCATGTTTTTTAATCCATTCAGTCAGTCTATTTTTTTTAATTGTAGAATTAAGACTGCATATTTAGAGTTACTTTTGAAAGTTATAGACTCATTCCTGTCATTTTCTTGATTTTCTTCTGGTTACTTTAAATGTTCATGTTCATTTCTTCTACTTTTATTCATCTTGGAGGTTGAATGATTTACTGTATTGATGATATTTGATTTTTCCTATTTCTCATTTGCATATCTTTCTCTCCTATTGAGATTTTTCTTTCATGTGCTTTCATAATGGTGATTGTCTTTCTTCCTCTTCTGGGTGTAGGATTCTCTTAAGTACCTTTGTAATGTTGATCTACTGGTTACAAATTACTTTAGTTTTGTTTAAGTTGAAAGATCTTTATTCTTCTTCAATTCTGAGGGATATAGTCTTGCTGGGTAGTAATCACGTTGACAGTTATTTCCTTTTAGGACTTGAAATATTTGATTCATACCTCCCTACCCCCAACAGTCCTTAGTATTTTTACAAACCACTAGTTGTTAAAATTCTTTGCATGAATTTAGATCATTAATATTTAAAGAATATTTTGTGTGGATAGGTGTGGCAAGATGGCAGAATAGAAAGCTGGGTGTGGTGGTGCACGCTTATAATCCCAGCATTTGGGAGGCTGAGACCAGAGGATCCGGGTTCGTGGCCAGCCTCAGCT
Source organism: Graphiurus murinus (assembly GCA_004027655.1). NCBI lineage: Eukaryota > Metazoa > Chordata > Mammalia > Rodentia > Gliridae > Graphiurus > Graphiurus murinus. The sequence continues at coordinate 4,168 of PVLC010039245.1, forward strand.
ACCTAGTGAGGCACTCCGCAACTTAGTGAGAACCGGTTTGAAAATAAAGAATAAAAAATAGGGCTGTGGGTATAGCTCGGAGGTAGAATGCCCCTGAGTTCAATCCCCAGTACCGCAAAAAAAAAAAAAAAAAAGATGGCAGAATAGAGACACCTAGCACTCACCTCTGTGGGATTAAACCAAAACAACAGATATAGATCTCTCTATTGATGTTAATGGCCATGGAAGAGAAATGTAATTAAACAGCAGAGAGATGGATACCTGGTGAAGTTCAGACACATGGGTTAGCAGCAAAGCAGAGAAACAGAGAATCCTAGAGTCTGTCTTCTGGTACCATGCTTGAAGGAGGGGTAGTCTCCCCTACATGGGGATAAAAGTAAAGGAAAGAGAGTCCCATCTTGGCCCAGAAGCCATCAATTTAGAGATAGATCCTAAATAGAAAAGAGGTCTGGAGTGAGCAGGCCAGATTTCGAAAGGGAGTTTGATGCATCTCCCAACAAACTCAGAACTTTTTATCCAGGAATAATCTTGAGAAGGGCCCTGTTGTCTGAGTTGCTCCTGATCTGGAGATCAGGAACCCCTGCATATTTCCATATTTGGCACCCATAGGGAATCTTGTTGCAGTGCTTCAGTGGTTTGTTGCTTCACAAATTAGTCTTAGCCCAGAGTGGCTTGTGTACAAGCCCAAATGCAACACAGAGGGAAGCAACAGGAACCACCTCTGGAATCAGCAGATGTGGGAACCAGGGCTATGACCTATTGACTATAGTTTCATGTGTATGCTAGGACAGGAGTAACAGATTATACAGCTCCTACAAGAATAACCATTAGTTGTAGCACAGGAATTTGTGGTTCAATAGCTCTTCCCCAATCTTGGAAGTGCTCAGAAACCTGAAGCATCTATGGCTTTAGCCCCATATTGGGACAAGTAGTCTAAGAAACTCCCGAACAGCCTCTACCTGACACACACACACACACACACACACACACACACACACACATTCTGTGATAACTGGTTCTGGCTTGCAAATCAGAGGCTGTGATGGTCCACGCTTGTGCATATTTCTGAGAACCTCAGCTGGGAGGAATTCTTGTTTTTCTATTTCATTTGCTCTTTTATTATTTCCTATTGTTCTCTTTCTCTTTATTCTTTTTATTTTTCCCTTTGTTTTACTCATACTACAATTCATTGTTTTCTAGTCTCTGTTCTTACTCATTTCTCCTGAGTCTAGTACCATGATATTACAAACATCTTTATTTTTATAAAATGCAATGGAAACAGTTCGTGTTTTATTGAACCTCTGGGGTCTTTGACACAGGATTTTTACTTTTTTCATAAAAAAATATTTTTATCATCAAAACCTATGGACAAATTAAGATTTATAAAATTGTACTGTTACACATGATATATTTAACTTTGAAAAATGACAAGAATTAAATGAGGAAAGCATATAACTTCATGGGTAAATAAAAGAAAAGGAATAGGCATTAATAAAGATAAAAAGAATCTGTCAATTCACTAGAAGATAGAGAAGGAGCTGAAATATAAATGAAATCAAAGGTATAGTTGAAGGGGCTAATAAAACAGACATCTTTCTTTTGATTATAATTAAATAAAAAGGAAGAAAACAATATCATGTTAGTAACAAGAAAGAAGATATAAACATGGAAAAAAGTTTAAAAGAAATAATAGGTAATATAATGTGCAACAATTTGGAAATATATTTTAAAACCTTGAGGACACGAAGGTTTCCTGTTAAAATACTAACTTCTGAATTGGACCCAATAGGAGTTAACAAACTGAAACAAGCACAGAATAGATTGAAATGGCACTTATAAATGTGCAATTTATAAAAGGAACTAGGTTCAAATGTTTTACAGCTGAGTTCAATAGAACAGATAATGCTTATATTTACTTGAATTATTCCAGACTGAGGAAAAATAGAAACCTTGTCATTGTGATTTATGTGTATATACCTCACACACACACACACACACACACACACACACACACACACAGTATTTTACAAAATTTTTATACATATGTATTTATGTATATGTACTTTATAAACATGTCTTTTTTATTTTTTAGTTAGCACAAAAAGTACATATTTGGGCATGCCATGTGACATTTAAGTACATTCATACATTTCATAATATTGAAATCAGGGTTAGTCCAACTATCTCTTCAAATTTATCCTTTCTTAACTAGGTGTGGTAATTCATGCTTGTAATCCCAGTACATGGGAGGCTAAGACAGGAGGATTAAAGGTTCAAAATCAACCTCAGCAACTTATCAGGATCCTGTTTCACAAAAATAAAATAAAATAAAAAGATAAAACAAGGCTGGGGGTATAGCTCAGAATTAGAATGCCTCTGGCTTCAACTTTCAGTACCCCTCAAAAAAAAAAAAAAGAAAGAAAGAAATTATAATTTCTTGATGGTGAAAATGTATAGTACATTATCAATATCCATATTCATCCTACTGTATAATAGAACACCAGAACTTATTTCTTTTATTTCACTGTAGCTTAGTACATTTGACCATTTGTGCCTCCTCACTAATTTCCAAATTTTCTGGTAACAAAGTAGGAGTACCAGTTTTTTCCTCTGATGTTTGAGGGCACCCCAACTGACTTGATAATAGAGGAAAGAAAGAAAATAAATTCTGTCAGGAAAACTTTTGTGAAGTATGTATCACTCCCTGTGGAACTATAAGGGAAGGAAGCATGGAAGCACAAGGCTGATCTCATTACTCAAATATAAGGGAAAGAATTTTCAGAGTTAGATAATATCTTTTCATGTTGTTCATTATACACTAATAAGGAGTGTATGTTGACTGGTTTCATTACTATTGTAGAATAGCAGAAGTTAGAAAGAGATGGATTGTTGAAATCATCAGTCAGAGGTGGTAAAGGATCCAGCCTACTTCAGTTCCTAGGTATTGTGAGATAAAAAGATACACCACTTCAAGTGCATAGTTTCCTAAATATGGAAAATTTAAAATATAGAAAGATATTAATCATATCATCTTATGTAAGAAATGAGTCACAAATATCTTAGACTAACAAGCCTACAAATTCTTGATCTTTGTCCTTTTCAGTAAATGACAATATCATCTATTTAATTTGTGAAGTTGAAACCTTAAACTTTTTCTTAACTCTTCTTTTTCTTTTATATTCCATCAGCAAAGAGGGTCAGTTTTAAATCTAAGTAGATTAAAAAACCTAATCTCTTTCTCTCTTTTTAAGGCCTGATATACTAAATCAAGGCATCCTGCACTTCCTCCATTGTGTATGGTAGACAGTCAATGCTCAGCAATTATTCCTGGAACAAGTGATTGAAAATTATGTATGCATTTATGGTAATATGTGTAATGTTTCTGTAATGGTTTGGAAATAGAATGACCCCATAGGCCGGGCGTGGTGGCGCACGCTTGTAATCCCAGCATTTGGGAGGCTGAGACCGGAGGATCCGGGTTCGAGGCCAGCCTCAGCTATATAGTGAGGCACTCCGCAAATTAGTGAGACTCGGTTTCAAAATAAAGAATAAAAAAATAGGGCTGGGGGTATAGCTTGGAGGTAGAATGCCCCTGAGTTCAATACCCAGTACCGCAAAAAAAAAAAAAAAAAAAAAAGAATGACCCCATAGCCCTCATGAAAATTGGGTGGCAATGTTGGAAGCGGCCCTAGGTTGTACTAAGTCCACTTTAACTAATTTATCTGGATTGTGGCCCAGGATGATAAGATGTGGCTGGAGAAGTTAGGTCCTTGGGCTGTGGTCTTGGGGATTATATATGTTTCCTTCAACCTGACTTTCTTCTGGCCTTCATGATGTGAGGAGAGAAGTCTTACACTCTCCCTCCCTCCATCCTGCTGCCATCCATGCTCTGAGATCTATGGTCCCTGGGCTCACATGGACTGAACTTGAAACTGTGATCAAATAAATCTTCCTACCTCTAAGTTACATGGGTAGTTCCTTAGATTATATCAGTGAAAATGTTGACTAAGACAGAAATTGGTATCAGAGGATTGGGGTTGTGGCTATATCTAAGTCTGACCAGGTGGATTGTGAGTCTTTGGAACTGTTTTGTGAGAGAAAATTGGAAGGACCAGAATGTGGCTAGAAAGGCATATGGTAGAAATTGTGCTCAAGCAATTCTGGAAGGCAAAAAGGACTCCATAGAAAAATGGAGTATCGTCTACACATGTTACTTTTGGCAAAGAACTTATTGGCATTTTTCCCATGTCGTGAATATTTGTGTGAGGCTGAATTTGAAGATCATGGGCTGATCAATAAACTGGGAGAGAAAATCTCAAAATAGCAAAATATTTAACCTGTATTATGGATATTGTTGTCCACATTCAGCAATTTGTGCAGCAAATTTCAGGAGTGAAAAGTAAAGCAGGGAAACTTTATAGATTTGTAATTTAGCCGTAAGGGCATGTATAAAGGTGAGGCCCATAGAAATGGTGTTATGAAAGAAAGATGCCTGAGGGAAGGCCAAATATTTTCCAGAAGGACAAAGAAAAGAACATGCCCTTGCTGGAGTCAGGCTCAGCATTGCCATCATGGGGTTGAGCTCTCCCATGGCCATGATAGAGGAAGCAGATGAAGTTGGGGCCAGGGGTGGTTCAGATGATCTTGGGGTCAGTGGCAGCCAGCATAGACATCGGCCCAGCAGTGGCTCAGATGAAGCAGGTCCAGTGGCTATGATTGAAAAGGGCCTTAGGGCAAAGATTAAAGAGGGTGTGACTATCTTTCCTGTTGGTGGTCCATCTCAGCACTCACATAATGCTGGCTTTGCTGGAAAAAGGGGGTCATGGAAGTTTCCCCCTAGATTTCAAGGGAAGGCCTGGCCTGGAAAGCCAGTATATGTGTGTGGTCAGAATCCCTGCAAGCAGGCCCAAATAGGGCACTTTACGAAACTATGAGGGTGAAACCAAGGTTCCAAGTAAAATCCCTGAGATTTAGAAATGCCAGAAATTTGGAATGGCCAGGAGGAAAGGCTGCAAGCTGTGAGCCATGGAACCAATCTGAAAGAGTGAGTATGTTGCCATTGCAATCCATCAGTCCACAGGGGTGGGGCTGCCAAGGCTCCCTGGGGATTGCTGTTCACTGTCATATGCTCTGAATAGCAGAATTAGAGCTACAGGATTATATGTTTGCCCTGCTGGATTTTGATGTTGTTTTGGTCACATTCCTTCTTTCTATGGTCCCATTTCTCCCCTTTGGAATGCAAATGTTTATTTACTATTTGCTACTGCACATTGGATGTATGTAACTTTTTTTTTTTTAATTTTGATTTTCATTGTCTTTTATAAGGGCTCCCAAGAGTTCACCTTGAGTCTCAGAGGAGACTTTAAATTTTGGCACTTTTGAAAGATGCTGAAACTGTTAAGACTTTGAGAACTTTTGGAGGTAGACTACATACATGCTTTTAAATTGTGAAGTGACCATGAGGTCTAGGGGTCCAGGGTTGGAATGTAATGGTTTGGAAATAGAATGTTCCCCTAGCCTTCATTAAAATGTAGTGGCAATGCTGGAATCTGGCTTTGGTTGTAATATCTGCAGTAGATAAATCCACTGTAATGCATTTATATGCGGGGTGGTCTAGGCTGGTAGGGTATGGCTGGAGAAGGTGGGTCCCTGGAACTTTGGCTTTGGGGATTATATTGTTCCTTCTTCCTTGGCTTGCTCTCTCTTGTTTCCAGTCTCCATGATGTGAGGAGCAAAGCCTTATGTTCTCTCTCTTTCTGCTTCCTGCCACGATGCCCTGAGGTGCATGGTCCTCTGCTTCACATGAACTGAACCCAAACTGTGAACAAATAATTTTTCCTTCCTCTAAGTTACATATTTATGTAGCCAGTTCTTTGGGTTATATCAGTGAAAATGCTTCCATTTTATTGCTAATTTTAAAAAATAATTAAATGGGGATGACTGTTATTTTCCAAACTTATTCAGGGCTATTTTAACTGTATATTTTCCTTCTGTGAACAACTACTTTCATTTCTGGTTGATGGATTTTGCTTACCTTCATGGCTAATTTAAAACATTATCTTCTTTAGGAAGTGCTCCATCATTCAAATGCTATTTCTCCTTTTCCTAACTCTCTGTGTGTACACTTGAGTTTTATCTCTCTGTGGAGCTTAAAACAATTTTCCTGACATTTGAGTTATTGTTCTGAATATGTTTTTTTTCCCTATCAGATTATAAACTCCTTGAGGACATCTCCTTTTAAATATTGAGACAGCAGGCTCTTCTATTGTCATGTTAGAATCCTTCCTCCCTCCCTTCCAGGGAGTTAATGTGATTATAATGTGACTTATTTTAACAAAATGATTACAACACACCAGGTGTATCATATTTGATTTCCACATATAGCCCTAGTTAGTAAATAAGTTAGTAAGAAGTTTTGAACAAGTCAATGAAAGAATAAATACATGAATAAAAATTAATTTAACTAAGACTAAAACATATCTAGCTTGGTAAAGTACAAAATAGTATATGAAAAATGTTTGTTTTAAGAAGATACAACTTAAGTTCATATACAGAAAAATAGAAATTACAAGATTTGGTTTCATATATTAGTAGTGATAATAATTTTTACTTGTGTAAGCTATAATTGGCTTGTTTAAAGAAACCACATTATAATCACATTAACTCACTTCAGAGTGTTTAATGTAACAATATCATACCCTGCTGTGTCTTATTCCTTAAGCTGAGTTGTAATTTGGTTTTCCTGCTGACTATTCAATTGTATTTCCTAGACAAAGACAGATAGTAACTTAGATCAAATTATAACTGCTTATCTAAGGAGAATATTGATCAATACCATATGATCCAAGGCCAGCTACCTCATTTTCTCTAGTCATGTTGAGTTTGAGGAAGACGAAAGATATTTGGCATTTTCACATTTTGGCTCAATTTAGTTTATCATACATGAAACAACTCCAATATATTATACTATAGTAGCCTGCCTTTATGTGAGATTTTTAAGTGCGTGATCTAGTCAAGCAACAAAATATTTGACCATTTAACATATTAGCTAGTACATTACAATAATTATTGCATTTAAATTTTAAGATAAAAATATCAGTAATAACAACTAGCTAAGTAGATATAATAGATGGTATTAGTCACAATATATAGTTTTTGACATTTAATTTTAGAGATCAGGATTCAATGGAACTGTTTTAATAACTGTGTATTTTGAACTATGTAATATTATATTCTGAGCTGGGCATAGTGGTACACATCTGTAATCTCAGCACTTGGGAGGCTGCAACAGTAGACCGCAGGTTTCAGATCAGCCTCATGAGATCATGCTTCAGAGTAAGAAATAAAAAGTTGTAGCTCAGAGGTAGAATGCACCTGGTTAATAATCCTCAATACCAAACACAAAAAAACATTTTATATATATATATAAAATATATATATTTTTATATATTTTTTATTTTTTATATATATATAATATATATACATTTATATATATATATATATTTTTTTTTGTGGTACTGGGAATTAAACTCAGGGGCATTCTACCTCCAAGCTATACCCCCAGCCTTATTTTTTATTCTTTATTTTGAAACAGGGTCTCACTAAGTTGCGGAGTGCCTCACTAGGTAGCTGAGGCTGGCTGCAAACCCGGATCCTCCAGTATCAGCCTCCCCAATGCTGGGATTACAAGCGTGCGCCACCACGCCCGGTTAAAACATTATATTTTGAAATCACAATTATAATTAAAACCAAATTACAGCTATATCTGATCCCTGATCATCTTATCTAAAATAATCTGTATATGTGGATAAAATGTACAATACATTACTGTAGCCTCATAATTTCTCGACCATATTTTAATGCCACACACTAAATCTTGAGCAGTTATTAAGACAATATATTTTATGGCATAGTCTATATAAGTATATAAGGGAACCAAGAGAAGACTGAAATGTAGGAAAAGTATTGATGGGTAAGGACTTGTTGTGGACAGTCATAGTTTAGAGCAGAAGCATGGAGGCAGACAATGTGTAAGGAAATAGAGAGTACACAGGTCAGGAGTGAATTTCTGAATTCCAAGAATACCATCATTCAGAATTATAACAATATTCCGTGTGTAAAGTAAAACACATAAAAATAAAAATAAATCTTATAATGCCTGGAAATGTTTTTCACGCACATATTGAATAAAGGGCTTGTAACAATAGTATATAGAAAGCTCCACTGATTAAATAAGGGTAAAATATGAGCTTCTTTGAAGAGTGACAAAACATATAAACAAACAATTCTGAGAGAAGGAATGTATGAATGCCAAAATTCACATATGAAGCCGGGCGTGGTGGCGCATGCTTGTAATCCCAGCATTCGGGAGGCTGAGACCAGAGGATCCGGGTTCGTGGCCAGCCTCAGCTACCTAGTGAGGCACTCCGCAACTTAGTGAGACTTGGTTTCAAAATAAAGAATAAAAAATAGGGCTGGGGGTATATCTCGGAGATAGAATGCCCCTGAGTTCAATCCCCAGTACCGCAAAAAAAAAAAAAAATTCACATATGAAAGTGAGCTAAGTATAATCAGTCTCCTAAAAAATTAGACAAATATAAATAAAAATATAAGAAAATGTGCTTTTAAATCCACCAAAATGTCAAAATAAGGTTAAATTAAACACATTTAGCTGCTGATAACTTACAAGTTTGCAGATGAGATTAAAAATTAGTATAATTTTTTGAAAAGCAACTTTGCAATATCTAATAAATTTGTATTATGCACTTCATATCTTAGTAATATCACCTCAGAAGAAATGATCTCATATATTCAGAGACCATTTAGAGCAGTGTCTTTTCCAGCACTGTTTGCTGGAAAATATAATAAATGTGGAGAAAAATGAAATATTCATTAGTACAGAACTGTACAACAAATTGTGGCTTATTCATTCAATGAAATATTATAAAGGAGGTAAATTATATAAACTAGATCACCCAGAATCACCATCAACATTCAAGATAGATATGGCTTATACAAAAAATGTTGAGGAGGAAAAACAAGTAGTAAATGATATATATTAATGTACACATAGCCCGATATTATATGCTATATATCAATTCATTAATTTGAAGCAAAAGTATAAAAACTCATCCAGAAATAAGAATTTTTAATCTGAGGAAGGGATTACATATGAGTCTAAAAATAGAGTTCAGAGGAAGATCCAAGATGGCGACTGAGTGAACTGTCTTTTCACAAACGCCTTGATTTGGATCTAAATTTACCATAAAAAGATCCTTTCAACAGAAGGAAAAAAGCGAGATTTGAACCACAAACAAATAAAGAAGATCAAGAAAGCAGAGCGGGGACAAGAAAAGACGCCAGAGCGCAGCGATCCGCGCTCCACCCGGACCCCCGCCGGCCCACCGCCGGCCCAGCTCTGCGGGGCAGGCAGCAGCCGGGCTCTGCGCCCAGGAGGTAGGCTGTGGAAGGGCAGGACCAGGAGCCTTGGGGGCCACCCAGACGCTGGGAACAGCGGGTCCTGGGACACAGCACCCCTGGCACCCTGCGCCGCACCCAGGCGGAGACCAGAACCGTGGGGCATTCAGCGTGGGCACCCGCGGGTCTGGGGTCTGTCCCGGCGCATCGCCTCAGCGCGGAACTGTGACCGCCCAGAGCCTGAAGTGGGACGCAGCTTCTTGGCGGAGGCCTGGGCCTGAGGTGGGAGCGGAGGAGCTGAGTCCAGGAGGGGCAGGACGAGTCAGCGGGAGACAGCGGGCCGTGAAGGGGCGGCCCACCGTCCCCCCTGCTAGCCCTTCCCAACCAGCTACCTGTCATCTGGCCAGACTATCACCAGCCTGCGCCCCTCAGCAACCCGGGAAGGCCGAGCAGGCAGGTCAGCCCCCAGGGATGGAAAAGTGAGCCTGAAGCAGAGCGGCCGGGAGCCCAGCCTCTTGACTGGGGGAAGAGAGGGAGTGCTTGAAGCCTGGGCGTGAACTTGGAGCGCCTGGGTGGAGATCGGGAGATTTGGGGACCCAGCGTGTGGCTGCCACCATCTTAGCCGCCAGCGCCTCTCAACCATCCTCCTCTCAGCTATCCAAACCATCATTGTCCGACTGCGCCCCCAGCTGTCCAGGAGGTGGAACAGGCCGAACAGCAGAGAACCGAGCCTGCACGCCAGCCCCTCCCACCAACTTCCTGCTAGCTACACAGACCATCATTGTCCAT
>PVLC010039246.1:0-14373 GCA_004027655.1 Graphiurus murinus
GTAATGCTGCATTCAAGGGCTGATACCGGAATAACGGTCATAGATAAAGCTCTCCTTTGCGGTTTCCGGGAGCTACAGGGGGAAAATATGCCCCCTGTTTTCTCAGGCTGTGAAGCTGATTTCTACAGAACGGGCACTGCGATCGCCCTCACCATGGTAAACAGCTTCGATGTTGTTACCGTCTGGATCCAGAACAAAAGCGGCATAGTATCCGGGATGGTAGGTTCGTTCGGCAGGTGCGCCGTTATCACGTCCGCCATGATTTAGTGCTGCGTGGTAAAACGCGTCCACCGATTCACGGTTTGTGGCCTGAAAGGCCAGATGGAGCCGTCCTGTAGGCACCCCGCCAGACTCCGAACTTTTTACCGACGAAATGACCAGTTCGTCAGCCCAGATATAATCGTCATCGGTGATAACCAGGGGGATCTTAAGTTCCGCCAGGACAGCAGTGTAAAATGCTTTGCTTGCGTCAAAGTTGTTTACCACGAGCTGGATATGGTCGATAAGTCTGCCACGATGTAGCGTATAGTTATCCATGGTTCATTTCCTTATTCAGATTCTGTCAGTCAGGTCTGTACCTGTGAAACTCAACAGATACACAACTCTACGTAATGCTTGTGTTGTTGAAAAAAATACGTTGAGTTTTGTGCTCTGTACCCGACAGGTATCAGAAAATTATTCCAGATTTGGTCTTTGTACAGGAATTGCTATTCCGCTATTCGCTTATGACCAGGCTCTCAATTGCCAGTTGAAAGATAAATAGTAGAGATGAAATGAGAGCAAGCCATTTTACGGGGCGTAGTTTACGTTCTGGTATAGAGAGCGTGTGGAGTATGGCATGACGCTTCATTTTATTTAGTGGCATGCTGCCTCCTGAAAAAGAGCCGCCTGCTCAGGCCGCTAAACAATGAAAAAAGAATTATTCCACAAACAGGGCACTTATGAGCAAGGTTAGTTGCCCTGGAGCTAACGTAACGGTTAAGGCGGTAAGAACAAGCCACAGGAGGCTAAACGTTTTCCTTCCGAGTTGATAGTTTCCTGCTGGTGGCTGTTCGTTTGTTAGCCAGAACAGGTTAACGGATAAAAGCAGCATATCCATACTAGATGAGTGGTTGTTTAGCATTTATTTAAACAATGCTGATCAAATAATACGTACTCAAATAATAAACAAGACGGGACTATCCAGTCTTGCTAATTGACAGGCGCTCATGAGAACTGGAGAGATAATTCTTTCTGGTGAGCCACAATGGAATCACACCCCGGTCAGGGTATTCCCGGGTTTAAGTAGCGTGATTAATCGGCACTGTATCGCAAGTGAAAATGGTCGCCGACCATTCGAGTTTCACGTTAGATTTTCTAGTACAGCCATTTAAAAGTAGCTCGAATTAACATTTCTGACTACGTTTGCATATTCCGAAAAGATGTTCTTATTTATGCTATTCCGGATAGTACCTTTTTTGATTTTAATCGTTCCAGCACTGGTCATAAAATGGACGATTAAAATGAAAATCAGAACGCTATCTCTTACCTTAGCCTTTACCTCTTCTCTTGCTTTTTCTTGCCAGCTTTTTGCCGCCGAAGGGCTGACGCCGTTACAGCCCGGTGCGACCACCGGTACCCATACTGGCGCACTTCCGCCCGATGGGCTGTATATGTCAATGACATCCACCTATGAAACCGGCGTCGTGCGAAACGGTAGCGGCGACACGGCGAAAATCGCCGGAGGGAAAAATAAGCTCTCAAACGTCGGGCTGGTGATGGCCGCCACCTGGGTTCCCGGCTGGGAATTTCTCGGTGCCCGCTATGCGGCGATGGTCGTACAGCCCTATAAGTTTATTCAGGTAAAAAATACCGGCCAGCACACCACCGACCATACCAGCGGCCTGCTGGGGACCAGTATTACCCCCCTCGCTCTTTCCTGGGATTTACACAACAATTTCCACGTTGGCGCCGGGTTAGCCGTCTATTTACCGGATGGCAAAACGGCCTATACCCGCAATGCGGCAACCGGGCGTAAAGAGACCTCTGGGGATAACGTCTCATGGGAATATTGGTCGTTTGAACCCAATATCGCCATCAGCTATCTGACCGACGATTGGGGGATTACGCTTAATAATATTTTTGACTTCAATACGAAAAATAACGAAACCGACTACCGCTCTGGTAGCACCTGGTATCTGGATGTTACTGCCACCCATCGTATCAACAATAGCCTCACCGCCGGGCTTATCGGTAACTGGACTAAGCAGGTGACTGACGACAAGATTAACGGTAGAACGGTACAGGGGGTAGAGGGTATTTATTCTGCCGGCAAACGCGTCGAACATATCAAAGCTGGTCCGATGATGAGCTATAGCGTCAGCGGTGTCACCGTTACCGGCCGACTATTGTTTAATTTGCACAGCGAAAATGATGCCGGAATGACCTTTTTCCATATCGGGGTTTCGATGCCGCTTTAGTCATGCAATATCTCCCCCTTTATTATCCGGGCGTAATACGTCAGGTTGTCAGGAGCAGGAAGAGACCACGTTTTCTGTTCCTGACGGTTCTCTTTGATAGTTATCACATCTTGTGCATTCCCGGCTTAAAAACTACATCCTGTTTGCTGACAATAACGCCTCCCCCTCACGGACAGGAGCGTTTATGTTCGCCGAAGAAGCCATCATGATGATTCCCGGCTGGAACGCATTTCCACAGGCACTCCAGCAGGCTTTACTGCGTCAGTCGCGCGTTCGCAGCGAAAAAGCCGGCAGTATTGTCTTTCATCAGGGAGCCGAAGTAGAGGCAATTGCCTGGACGCTGAAAGGTCATCTCTTTGCTAATGTTCATCATGCAAACGGCAACCAGACGCTGCTCACCCACGTGCCTGTAGGACGTATGATCTTGTTTAACTTTGTCTGGAAGCACACCCCCTTAGACCGCAACTTCATCGCCATGACCGATGTCGAATTACTTATTCTCCCCCGGGCCAGCGCGACGCAGTTGCTGGCTCAATTTGATGAATTCAAAATGCAAGTAATAGATTCACTCACCGAGAGGCTTAACGATCTGGATCGGGTGCTGTACACCCATAAAGTGGCCTCAAGGGAAGCCTGCGTGGCGGCTTTTCTGGTGGATTGTGAAGAAGGCCAAAAGGGACCGCGTCGCGAGCGTCACATTCCCTTTACGATGCAGTTTATGGCCGAATGCCTGCGCCTCTCTCGTCCTTTTGTTGCCAAAACGCTCAGGCATTTCGCTGACCGCCAGATGGTGGCGCTCAACTACGGCAATATCGAAGTGCTCGATCTTGATGGACTGAGGCAGGTCGCCAGCCGTGAGATTATGTGAATTGTGAACTACGGCGCGCGGCAAATGTTAATTCTTTCCATTTGCTTATCAGGTTACCTGCCAGGATAAATCCAGGCAAATCTGAAGCGAGACACCGACCATGTACTGTGAAGATTATCGTTATGATGAGTCACCCCCCACCTTGTCGCAGGATGTCGCTCTTTCCGATCCGCATATCATGACCAGAATGATGTTCTTCGTAAACCTGGTCACTACTGGTTCCATTTCATCTGCGGCAGAGCGTATGGGAATATCCATTTCTTCTGGCTCACGATGGCTGTCTGACCTGGAAAAAGAGATCGGCTGTCCTCTTTATCGGCGCAACAACAAAGCCATGCCGCTGACCGATGCCGGTGATTATTTATATCGGAATTTCTGTCTGATCGGCGAGAAGGTCGGCCAGCTAAAAAATGAGCTGACCCATTTTTCCACCCAGCGTCGGGGAACGATTCGCATCTGCTGTACACCGGTGTATGCCGAACAATATCTGATGCCCATCGTCGCCAACTATCTGGCCGGAAACCGTCAGGTAAATATCGCCGTCCATGTCTCCGCCTTCGGCATTCAGAGCTGGAAAGATCACGATATCATCATCGGCGCCGTCAATGCCTTAAGCCACCAGCAGGACCAGAAACTCCCTCTGGTGAAACGTAATCTGATCGCTGAACCTTTCGTGACCGTTGCCTCACCGCAGTATTTGCTGATGAACGGCACGCCACAGCACCCATCCGAGCTGGTGCACCATCGCTGCCTGTTCGCCAGCTCGCTGACCGGCAGCAACGACTGGGCCTATGAGATCAATAACGAACGTCACTATTTCAAAATTCCCAAATCTCTTGAGGTGTGTGACAGCACCCTGTTACGAAAATCGGTGCTTTCAGGGGCCGGAATAGCCTACCTGCCGGAATATGTTGTGCAGCGAGATATTCGCAATGGCAAACTGACCTGCTTGTTTAAAGAGATGAAAACATCACAATGGTTGTTAAACCTCTATTATCCAGCCCGTAGTCAGATAACCGAATGCGTATCCTCTTTTAAACATTTTTTGATTGAACAACACACTGTTACCTTTGAGCAAATACGGGCGGCGAATCATTAAAAATACGCCGGTGAACCTTTTCATATTTGCAAACACACTTTTTATTTTTAGTCTTCAATCTCTATAGTCGTATTGTTAATCTTATTTCAGTTAGTTTGTTTTCACAATAATTACATTACCCGTCGCAGATGTTTTATGAAGCATCGCCCCTTATTACATAAATCGGTTGATAAGGGGGTAATTAAATTTATTAACTGGGTGAGAATTATGCAAAATACCAATAACATTGCCGATAAAACGGCTAATCATTCCAGCACCCGGAGTAATTTCGGCGGCTGGGGCTGGAGCATGGTCGGCTTCAGTATGTTGATGTACTACAACTTCGCCGCCTGGACCGCTGACGGCCTGAACGTTATCGTCCAAAGCTTTGTCGATCTCCACGGCTGGGACTTCGCCACGCTTCTCTCTTTCTCAACGCCCGCCGGCTGGATTGGCGTTATCGGCGCGCTGGTGATCGCTGAAATGATCAAGCGCAAAGGGGCAAAAATCGTCGCTATTCTTGGCCTGCTGGCGCTGGGATTGACGATGATCTGGTTTGGCCGCGTCACCTCTTACGCCGAATATGCTATTGGCCTGGCGCTGATGAATCTGCTGGCTACTGGCTGCTGTTTCAACGTCCCCGCCACTTTACTGAATAGCTGGTTTCCAAGGAAAAAAGGCCTCGCGCTCGGCTGGGCGACCATGGGAATGTCGTTCTGTACCGCGACGCTGATCCCCAT
The DNA here is from genome assembly GCA_004027655.1 of Graphiurus murinus. Taxonomy (NCBI): domain Eukaryota; kingdom Metazoa; phylum Chordata; class Mammalia; order Rodentia; family Gliridae; genus Graphiurus; species Graphiurus murinus. The sequence goes on from PVLC010039246.1 coordinate 5,146, forward strand.
TATGTTTTTCCTCTTTGACCGCTTCGGCGTGCCCGGCGCTTATGCCGTCGTCGGCGGGACGTTAATCACCCTTGGCATCATCTCCATATTCTGGATCCGCAATACCCCGGAAGAAATGGGTTTGTACCCGGACAATGAACCGATTTCTCGTGAACAGCAGGCGGCAAACCTTGCGGCCCAGACCGACTATCAGAGCCCATTTACCTACCGCGTACTGTTCCGCGACCGCGAAATGTGGCTGATTTCCGTCGGCTTCGGCCTGCTGTGGCTGGTGGATATTGGCGTCGTCAGCCAGTTGATCCCGCGACTGATTTCTGTTGGCTATGATAAAGAAACCGCCGTCTGGATGTTCACCTCCGCCGCGCTGATTTGCGCTATTTTCAGCTACTTCTGGGGTTGGGTAGATGTGAAAGTTGGCACCCGAAAAGCCAGTATCGCTTACGCCTTTTTCTTTGCTGTGACCCACGCTTGTCTGCTGGTACGCGGTAACGACTACTTCACCTACTTCACACTATTAATGGTTGGCGCCAGTATCGCTGGTATCAAAGAGCTATGTACATCGATGGTTGGGACAGTGTATGGCCGCTACGACTTTTCCGCCGCTAACCGTCTGGTTTCAACTATTGCCTGTTTATTCCGGGTTAGCTGTTTTGCAGTTGTTGCCGTCAGTCTGAAATATACCGGTGATTATGATGGAGCTTATATCTCTTTTATCGCCCTGGATATTATTGCGGCCCTGTTAATTTTCATGATTAACGATAAATGCAAAGGCAAAACAGATTCTGTTGTCACCGTGTAAATATTTTACAGTTCCGCACCAGGGAATAACGTCTTCGTAAACCGCCGGTTCACGAGTATTAACGTCACTTATTCAGGAAGTCATGCCATGCTGGAAAAAGAGATTATTTCGCCGCAACGCGTTGCCGCCATGGTGGAAGAAGGAATGACCATTATGATTGGCGGATTTATGGCGGTAGGAACGCCAGAAAAAATTATCGATGCGCTGGTGGAAAAAGGCGTGGGTAATTTAACAATTATCGCTAATGACACTGGTTTTATCGATCGAGGGATCGGCAAATTGGTAGTCAATAAACAGGTACACAAGATTATTTCCTCCCATATTGGCCTGAACCCGGAAACCGGACGCCAGATGTCCTGTGGTGAGCTTGAAGCGGAACTGGTTCCCCAGGGAACGCTGATTGAGCGTATCCGCGCTGGAGGCGCCGGACTAGGCGGTGTACTCACCCGCACCGGGCTTGGCACGGTCGTGGAGGATGGCAAACAGCAGATCATTATTGACGGTCAGCCCTGGTTGCTGGAACACCCCCTGCAGGCAGATATCGCTCTGATTCACTGCTCCATTGCCGATACCGCCGGTAATGCGATGTTCAATAAAACCACCAAAAACTTTAACCCAGTGATGGCTACTGCCGCGCGCCTGGTCATCGCCGAGTGCGAATCCATCGTACCAATGGATTGCGCCGCCGCCGACCGTTACAACACGCCCGGCATTTTTATCGACTACCTGGTTAAGGGGGAAGATCACCATGGATAAAAACGCCATGAGAGAACGCATTGCGCGCCGGGTTGCAAAAGAGCTTCACAAAGGGGACCTGGTGAATCTGGGGATTGGCCTGCCGACGCAGGTCGCCAACTACGTCGCCGACGATCTTGGCGTCATCTTCCAGTCTGAAAATGGCCTGGTGGGGCTCGGTCCCACGCCGGATAGCGACAGTATCGACGCCGATTTAACTAACGCCGGCGGTCAACCGGTCACCGCTGTACCCGGCGCGGCGTTTTTCGATAGCGCCCTGTCATTCGCCATCATCCGCGGCGGCCACGTTGACGTTACCGTGCTGGGGGCGCTGGAAGTGGATCAGGAGGGCAATCTCGCCAACTGGATCATCCCCGGCAAGATGGTGCCCGGAATGGGCGGGGCGATGGACCTCGTGAACGGCGCCCGACGGGTGATTATCGCCATGGAGCACTGCGATAAAAGAGGCCAGTCTAAAATTTTGCCCCGCTGCCAGCTTCCGCTGACCGCAGTCGGCCAGGTCAATCTGATCGTGACGGAAAAAGCGGTCATTGAAGTCAATAACGGCCTGGTGTTGCGCGAAATCGCCGCGGATACCAGCGTGGAGGAAGTGGTTGCGCAAACCGCCGCACCGCTACGCATCTCTGAAACATTAATCCAGTTTTCCTAAAAAGGACACCATCAATGAAAGTGATACCGATTAGTGAAGCTAGCCCTTACAACCCACCACTGCATCACGCCATGGTGGCGCTGAAGCTTTGCGACGGCGCGTTATGCAACGCACAACAGTTCTGGTGCGGACTGTCGCATTTTTTACCCGGAGGCGGCGCCGAGTGGGCTTATGACGATTCGCCGACGGAAAAACTCTACGTGGTACTGGACGGCGCTATCACCATTCGTACCAGAGAGGAAACGCGTGTTGTCAGCAAAGGGGAAGCCGTTTTCCTCGCGCCGTTTGAGGGGCGAGAAGTGGTTAACCACACCAATTATCCGACCAGTATGCTGGTCATCGCCAGCAATACGTAACCAGTAAGGGATCATTATGGACACAACATGGGATAAAAAAGTCAAAGCGCTGTTCAACCTTGAAGGCAAAGTTGCGGTTATCACCGGCGGTGCGGGCGCGCTCGGTGAAGGTGTAGCCCGTGGCCTAGCGAATTACGGCGTTAAAGTCGCGGTAACCGGCCGTACCATTGCCACCCTGGAAAAAACCGTTCAGCAGGTGCAGGAAGCGGGCGGCGAGGCCCTTGCTATCGCTGGTGACATGACCGACGAAGTGGCGGTTAAAAACCTGGCGGATAAAGTGGTCGCGGCCTGGGGGAAAGTTGACTTTCTGATCAATATTGCCGGCATCGCCATTCGTCACCCCGCTGAAGAGTTCGACATTAATGATTTCCGCAAAGTGATGGATATCAACATTACCGGCACCTTCATTCCCTGCAAAGTGTTTGGCGAGCTGTTTATCCGCCAGGGCTTCGGGAAAATCGTCAATACCTCATCGGTGCGCGCCTTTGCCGGTCATCCCGGCGGCTACGCGGCTTACGGTACATCGAAAGGGGCCATCAACTTATTAACCAAACAGCTGGCTACCGAGTGGGCGAAATACAATATCAACGTTAACGCCGTCGCGCCGACTATCTTCTGGACGCCGCTGACCCAGGAAGTACTGGAAGACGAAAAGCTGAAAAAGATCTTCCTCGATCGCATTCCGATGGGTCGGGCTGCCGTAGTGGAAGATATGGTTGGTAGCGTCGTTTACCTCTGCTCCCCAGCCGCTAACTTTATCACCGGCCAGGTTATTTACATCGACGGCGGCTGCACCGCGGGTTAAGGAGATGGCTATGAACAATCCACTCACACGGGTCACCGTGCTCGGCGGCGGCCTGATGGGCAGCGGTATCGCGCAGATCTTTGCCGCCCGCGGTGTGGAGGTGACGATTTATGATATCGACGCTGGCGCCTGGACCGCGCCGGACACCATCCGCAGCAACCTGCAGCGGATGCAGGCGGAAGACGCCACCATCGAAGAGGTTATTAGCCGCGTCGCTTTTTGCGACCGCCTGGCGCAGAGCGTCCAGGGGGCACAAATCGTCTTCGAATGCGTGCCTGAACAGCTGGCGCTTAAGCAGCGGCTGTTTTGCGAGCTGGACTCACTTTGTCCACCGGAAACGATTCTCGCCTCCAATACGTCGGTCATCAGCATCAGCGAGATCGCCCGCGATGTGATCCACAAACAGCGCGTACTGGGCACCCATTTCTGGAATCCGGCCTTTCTGATCCCGCTGGTGGAGGTCATTCGCACACGCTGGACCGACGATGCGCTATTCGAACGCACATTCGACATCCTCGCCTGGGCAGGAAAACGCCCGGTACGGGTTAATAAAGATGTGCCGGGGTTCCTGGTAAACCGGCTACAGCACGCCCTGTGGCGCGAAGCGATTTACCTTGTGGAGCAGGGCATCGCCGACGCGCGCACCGTAGACGAAGGCATCCGATATGGCTTTGGTATCCGACTGCCGGCCCTCGGCCCTCTGGAAAACGCCGATATGGTAGGGACGGACCTGACTCTGGCGATTCATGAATATATTTTTCCGCATCTGAATAACGCGACAACTCCCTCGCCTCTGCTACGCCGACTGGTGAGCGAAGGCAAGCTGGGCTTCAAATCCGGTGGCGGATTTCAGACCTGGGACGACGCATCAATTAACGAAAGCCGTGAGCGACTGCTGAGCTATCTGCAGCGCGTCACTCAGCAACCTGAGGAGTAACACTATGGGTAAGAAAGTTTTTGTCGATTTAACGCATCCATTTAGCGCCGACACTCCGCGCTGGCCTTACTTCGATAAGCCGCTGATCGACAGTGCGCATACTATGGCAAAAGGCGGCGTGTTAACCCAGCGTATTTCCTGCACCATGCACACCGGTACCCACTGCGATGCCCCGCGTCATGTGATGGAAATAGAATTCGACGGTAAAAGAGCGCGCTATACGCATGAAATGCCGGTCGATGCTTATACTGGTGAGGCGGTATGCCTGGAAATTAACGTCGGGCGCTGGGAATTAATTCAGCCACATCATCTGGAAGATGCCTGTCTCCGTGCAAATATCAAACCGGAAGAGTTAGCCGGAATGGTGGTATGCCTGAATACCGGTATGCATCGTAAATTTGATGACTCAAAAGAGTATTATCACTACTCCTGCGGTACTGGCGTGGAAGCCGGAAAATGGTTTGTTAAAAATAAAGTTAAATGCGTCGCGATGGATATGCAGGCATTAGATCACCCGCTACATACTGCGATGGGGAATAACGGCGCCACGCGTATGAATTTACTTGGCGCATCCGGACGCCCGCTTACCGAAGAATATACTGAACAGTTCGGTGAAGAAGCCTATGCAGAATTTGATAAAGAGCTGTATATCAAACTCCACGGCCAAGCCGCCTATGATGAAAAGTTCGGCGATCTGGAGGCTATTGGCTGCTGGGGCACCTGGGAACCCTGCCATAAGCAGATGCTCGGCCACGGTATTGTCGGCGTTGAAAACCTCGGCGGCAATCTGGATAAAGTTTCCGGCAAGCGCTTCCGTTTCTTCTGTTTCCCACTGCGCTGGTATTTAGGCGATGGCTCGATGGTGCGCTGCGTGGCGGAAATTGATGAAGATGATATGAATAATGTCCCGGAAAGAACCTATAGCTACGGAGGCTGCATTTAATTAAATTCCTCATGAATTATTTTTATAAGTAACGTAGCTGACTAATTTGCTATTTAGCGAAAGGTGATTTGTGCCCGAAATAATATTTTCATTCATTCCGGGCGCATCACACTTTTACGCCAAAATAATCTTATAGCGATATTTTTACATTATTAAATATCAATGCCGCTCTGCATCGGAGGAGCAACCACATGAGTACAAAAGATGTTGTCATTGTCAGCGCCGCCCGTACGCCCATCGGCTGCTTTGGCGGCGCGCTAAAGGATCTCTCGGCTATCCAACTGGGCGAGCATGCAATCACCGCCGCTATTGCTCGCGCCGCTATCAAACCGGACGATGTTGACGAAGTGATTATGGGCAACGTACTGGGGGCAGGGCTAGGTCAGAACGTCGCTCGTCAGGTCGCTATCGCCGCCGGGATCCCGGTAGAAAAAAGCGCCTTTAATGTCAGCAAAGTATGCGGTTCCGGGCTCAAGGCGACCATTCTAGGCGCACAGGCCATCGCGCTGGGCGATGCGGAAATCGTGGTGGCTGGTGGGACGGAAAGCATGAGCAACGCCATGTACTTATCCGCCGCGGCCCGCTGGGGACAGCGCATGGGCGACAGTGCGCTGATTGACAGCCTGATTAGCGACGGTCTGACCGATGCCTTTTCCGGTGAGCATATGGGGATCACCGCCGAAAACCTGGCGCAAAAATACCAGCTCACCCGGGAAGAGCTGGACGCCTATGCGGCGGAAAGCCAGCAACGCACTGAATGGGCGCAGAAAAACGGTCGTTTCGACAACGAAATCGTGCCGATCAAAATCGTCACGCGCAAAGAAGAGCGTTACGTCAAAGCCGATGAATTCCCCCGCCACGGAACCACGCGAGAAACCCTCGCCCGGCTACGCCCGGCGTTTCGGCCAGACGGCGTGGTGACCGCAGGCAACGCTTCCGGCATTAACGACGGCGCCGCCGCGCTGGTCCTGATGAGCCGTGAAAAAGCCGCCGCCCTCCAGCTTCAGCCGCTGGCGACGATCCGCGCCTGGGGCAGCGGCGGCGTCGATCCCAATATCATGGGCTACGGGCCGGTACCCGCAACCCGTCGGGCCTTATCCCGCGCGGGCTTACAGGTGGATGACCTCGACGTCATTGAGGCCAACGAAGCCTTCGCCTCCCAGTGCCTGAGCGTGATGAAAGGGCTGGGGCTGGATCCGCAGAAAACCAACGTCAACGGCGGCGCAATTGCCCTCGGTCACCCTATCGGCGCTTCCGGCGCACGCATTCTGGTCTCGCTGGTTCATGAAATGCAGCGCCGCCACGCTCGTTATGGTCTCGCTACGCTCTGTATCGGCGGCGGGATGGGACTGGCCATGGTGGTTGAAAAAGAATAAGGATCAAGGAGTTAATTATGTCTGTAGAAAACCGCGTTATTCTGACCGTCGCCTGCACCGGGGCCTGGCCGCAGAAGAGCGACACCCCGTATATTCCGCTCACACCGCAGGAGCAGGCCGATGAAATCGTCCGCTGCTGCGAGGCCGGAGCCTCCATTGCTCACATTCATGTGCGTGATGAGGAAAGTCAGGCTTCGATGGATTTCGATCAATTCGCCGAGACCGTGCGCCTGGTACGCGCGCGTTGCGATATCGTCATTAATCTGACGACCTCCGGCGGACTTGGACTGAGCGACGAAATTCGCATGAAGCCATTCCAGTTATTGCGGCCCGAAATGGGCTCTTTCGATGCCGGAACTATGAACTGGGCCCACTCAACAATATTCGAAAATAGCCCGCGCTTTCTGGAGAAACTCGCTGTCAGCATGAACGAGTGCCAGGTGAAGCCGGAGTTTGAAATCTTCGATGCCGGGATGATTTACAACGTCCTGTACTACATGAAGAAAGGGCTGATCGAGGGGAATCCACACTTTCAGTTTGTCCTCGGTGCACCGGGAGGAATGACGGCGGAAGTGCGTAACCTGATGTTCTTGCTCGATACCTGCAAACAGCATTTAGGAGATAATTTCACCTGGTCGGCGTTGGGCATTGGTCGCGGTCACCTGCCGATTGTCCTCGCCGCGCTGGCGCTGGGGGGTAACGTTCGGGTTGGCATGGAAGACAACATTCTCTATCGCAAAGGTGAACTGGCGCAATCCAATACCTGGTTCGTTGAGCGCGTTAAGCGGCTGGCGGCGGAAGTGGATAAAACCATCGCCACGCCGGATGAGACCCGCGCCATGCTTGGCCTGATACGACAGCAGCCAGTTAGCGCCTGATTACGCAGCTTCTTACAGAATGTCGATCGCCTCCCTTTATGTGCAGGCGATCGCTTTCGATCGATATCTGAACGAGAACCCTTATATGAATATTTCGATTCCCCGGGAACAGCTGGCGGGTGAGACGCGGGTCGCCGGCACACCCGCTACCGTTGAACAGATGCTGAAGCTGGGCTTTACGATCTCCATCGCCCGCGGCGCGGGTGCAGCGGCAAATATTACTGATGATGCATGGCAGACCGCAGGTTCAACGCTGTGTTCGCAGGATGAGGTCTGGCAGAGCGATATTATCCTGAAAGTTAATGCGCCTCTTGCGGATGAAATTCCTCTTTTGCGCCCAGGCTGCACGTTAATCAGTTTCATCTGGCCTGCACAGAACCCCGAGCTAATGGCGAAACTCGCCGCCCGCGGGGTGACGGTGATGGCAATGGATGCCGTACCGCGCATTTCTCGTGCCCAGTCGCTGGACGCCTTAAGCTCAATGGCTAATATTGCCGGATACAGGGCAGTAGTGGAAGCTGCTCACCAGTTTGGTCGTTTCTTTACTGGACAGATCACCGCTGCCGGTAAAGTTCCACCGGCGAAAGTGCTGGTCATTGGCGCAGGCGTTGCCGGGCTGTCGGCAATTGGCGCCGCCAGCAGCCTCGGCGCCATTGTACGCGCCTTCGATACCCGCCCGGAAGTCAAAGAACAGATCCAAAGCATGGGCGCGGAGTTTCTGGAACTTAATTTTGAAGAACAGAGCGGCAGCGGGGATGGTTATGCCCGTCAGATGTCTGCCGAGTTTATTGAGGCAGAAATGGCCCTGTTCGCCGCTCAGGCCAGAGAGGTCGATATTATTATCACTACCGCACTCATTCCCGGGAAACCTGCGCCGCGGCTTATCACCCGCGAGATGGTCGCCAGCATGAAACCCGGCAGCGTTATCGTCGACCTTGCCGCCCAGACCGGCGGCAACTGTGAGCTGACGGTACAGGGCAAATGTATCACCAGCGATGATGGCGTAAAGATCATCGGCTATACCGACCTGCCAGCACGGCTGGCGGCCCAGTCATCCCAGCTTTACGGCACCAATTTGGTCAATCTGCTGAAGCTTTTGTGTAAAGAAAAAGACGGCAATATCGTCATCGATTTTAATGATGTCGTTATCCGCGGCGTAACTGTGGTTCGGGAGGGGGAAATCACCTGGCCTGCGCCGCCAATTCAGGTTTCGGCCCAGCCGCAGCAGCCTAAGACCGTACCAACCGAGACGGTAAAAAACGCACCCGCTTCACCGTGGCGTCCATACCTTTTTCTGGCGCTGGTTATTGCACTATTTGGCTGGCTTGCGCATCGCGCACCGGCGGACTTCCTTGCCCATTTTACCGTCTTTGCCCTCTCGTGCGTGGTGGGCTATTACGTGGTGTGGAACGTCAATCACGCCCTGCATACGCCGTTGATGTCGGTCACCAATGCGGTATCGGGGATCATTATCGTCGGCGCGGTCCTGCAAATCGGCCTTGGAGGCTGGATCTCCGTACTGGCTTTTATCGCCGTTTTTATCGCCAGCATTAATATCTTCGGCGGTTTTTACGTTACCCGTCGCATGCTGAAAATGTTCCGCAGAAACTAAGGAGTTGTTATGTCTGGAGGTCTTGTTACTGCGGCTTACATTATTGCCGCGCTGTTGTTTATTTTTAGCCTTGCTGGCTTATCGAAGCATGAGACGTCGCGAGCAGGGATCGTTTTC
>PVLC010039247.1:0-14372 GCA_004027655.1 Graphiurus murinus
AAGGAAGGAAGGAAGGAAGGAAGGAAGGAAGGAAGGAAGGGAGGGAGGGAAGGAGAAAAGAAGGAAGGAAGGAAGGGAAGGAAGGAAGGAAGAAAGGAAGGAAGAAAGAAAAGACTCCTAGGTCCCTTCCCTGGTATTCTAAATCAGAACCATAAAGGGTCAAGCCTGATACTTTGGTGATTCTGATGGAATTTAGAAACCGATAGATTACATGGCTCTAAGGACCCTGCTAGTTCAGATCTTTGTGACTGATCCAAGAATTGATCAGACTAGAGAGGCAGACTATATCTTTATACCACTAAATCCTTAAGTCTCTCTACTCCCTGAGTTTTCTCATCAGTAAGGCTCAAACATTTCATTCCTCTCTTCTCTCCTTCCTTCCTTCCTTCCTCCCTCTCCCCTCCCTTTCTTTTCTTTCCTTTTCTTTTCTCTTTGTGGTACTAGAAATTGAACCCAGAGGCATTCTACCTTTGAGCTACACTCCTAGTCTTTTTTTTTTTTTTGAAACAGGGTTTCACTAAGTTACCAAGACTGGCCTGGAATCTGCAATCCTTCTGTCTCAGTCTCCCAAGGGCTGGGCCTACAGGCTTGTGCCTCTGTGCCCAGCTCCAACCATTTTCATCAAAGACTTTGGAGCTCCCCTTCCATTTATCTCCCAGTTTACAGAAATTGTAAACAGTGCTCCCACTATAGGGAGCTCTGGCAGGTGGAAGACAGCTAATCATTTCCTTGCTGCAAAATGTCCATTGTCTGGGCAGGAATCACTTCCTACCAAGGGAAGGGTGCAAGACTTGTGGGGAGATGGGATGGAGACTGGGATTCTGTATATGACAGGACCATTAAGGCAAGCAGCCAACTAAGGCAGAACTGCGCATGATCTTTAGAAAAAAGATGGGCTGGCTCTTGGAGAAGTGAAATTCCTGCTGTTGGAAAATCTGGTCTTGCAGTCATGAGAGCCTGGAGTGGGAAATACAGACTCTGCAGCTCAGGAAGACACCATTCCTGCCCGCTGCCACAGTGGCTACTGCTTGTAAGTAGGTCAGCACAGCACCTCTGAGCTCCCAGTGGCTTGCACCTTAGCCCGCCTTGGATGCTGAAAAAAAGAGGTAGGGCAGGGAATGCAAGAGCCAGAGAACCAAGCTCTGAAGCGTTTACTAGGCAGGCCAGTGGCCCCTGCCTTGGGCTACCACCCACACCCCATTCCCAAGTGCAAGGGAGCCTATGGCCACAGCTGTATGGACGGGGCCTCCTCCTAGAGCCCACTTGCTAGTGGTTCTTCTGGGCCTCATACAAAGTGAAGGCAAGTGGGGGGGGAGGGTTGAATGTCACGAGCACCTGATTATCAGCACGATTGGTTGTCATTGTCATTATTGGTCCAGTACATGAACAATCTTCTGCATACAGTGGTGGCTTCAAATTCTCTGGCAGCCAGAGCTTGAAGAGACTAGGGAGGGAGGGCAGGAGTGCTGTGCAGTGAAGGGGGAGGGGAAAAAGAGATGAAGGTGGGTGAGGGGACTGAGAACAGGTCCGGAGAAAGAAGCAAAGGTCCTAAGCATTAAGCCCAATGCCTCCCTTCTAGTATCCCAGTCCCCAAGTCAACAAAGAGTGGTTTTAGAGTTAAGCCCTAACTCCAAGAGAGCAGAGAGCGCATTTTCCATGGAGTCAGGAAAAAAAGGGACATAGGGCCCAGTTCTGTTTACAGCAGCAAATGGACATGGGATCAGTGACTGAACACTTCTAGTGCATCTTGATTTCCCTCATATGCTTTTCACTTATGCATTAAACAAGTATTTATCATCATATATCAGACATTCTTCTAGTCACTGGGGACATAAAAGTAAATGAGAGGCACACATTCTGCCCTCCAAATGTTTGCATTCTTTCTAGTACGGAAGAAAACCCACAAATAAGTAAATATGTAATAAGACAAAACACCAGGTAATGAAAAGGGCTATACAAAATAGAGCAGGGGAAGAAGATGCCGAATGGGGCTGGGGTGTCTAGTTTAGTGAGGGCTGTCAGGAAAGCAGAACCTGGAGACCTGGGGATAATGGCCCCCACCTCAAAGGGCTACTGTAGAGAACCAGAATATAAAGCAGTGAATGAGTGCAAAAGTTGTAAAACTGCCGAGATTGGAAGAGTGATTCCTATTCTTACTGTCAGTGCCAAGAGGGCAGGAACATCTTTGGCTTTGGCTTTTTATCTCAACAGAGACCCCTTCCTCCTCATGGATGTTTCCCTCCCTATTGTCCCCCGTGCCAGACCCTCAACCGAGAGGACCCAATGGAGACGATAATCACAGGATGCTTGTTCAAGCTTCTTTTATTGTACCTACCTTTCTCTCTCTCTCTCTCTCTCTCTCTCTCTCTCTCTCTCTCTCTCTCTCTCTCTCTCTCTCTCTCGGACCCAGGACGTTACCCAAGCAGTAATAGTAACAGTAATCATTCTCTTAACCCTGATAGTAACCGTCTCTCTGGCCGAAATCATCTCTCTCACCCCACTCTCATTCTCCGTAACCGCTCGCTCCTCTGGGTGAGAGGTGGAGTACTCTTAAAGCCCAACAGGGCTTGAGCCACGAGGTGTCTGCATACAGCTTTCACCTGGGAGCACTCTCAGGCCACGGGCTCTGGCGTGCTGGTGCATGCGCTCTAGTGTGGCGCAGCCCTAGGATGTTACCACCTGCAGCTGCTCCTGACACTCTGCCAGGCGCCATCTTGAGGCGAGGTCTAGTGGGGCCCAGCTAAGACCCCAATACCTCCCCTCTGCCAGCCCTGTGATGGTTCCTTCTCAGATGCTCAGAAGTTCTCCTTTATACAAAGGACACTTCCTGAGAAAGATGGTGGAGCAGATGCCAGAGGCTAGGGGCGTGCTGTCCATGCACAGAGGAAGTGGTGCTTCTGGAACCCTATAGCTTCCATCCAGGAAGGCCAGAGAGCCAAGGTGTGAGCAAAGAGGATAGCAGTGTGTGTGTATGGGGGGCATCCCTAGACAGTCAGTGCAAGTCCTGGGAAGAAAGTTGGGAGGTGCTTAGAACAGCCAGAGGTGCTCCTGAGTACCCCTCCACCCCGTATTTACTGTGAAGAGGCAGGACAGGTGGGGGGGTCCTGGCTGGGAGGGACCCCGGCAATGACCCAGCCTAGCACTTTCTAGCCCAAGGGTGTGCAGCAGAACTCTCTGGGGAACTGTATCCTAAGATACTATCGAAAGTCCCACCTTCTGGGGAGCCTGCCTCAGTAGGTTTCGGGTGGGATCCGAGGGGCTCAAATGTTTTAGAAGAAGCTCCTCAGATGATGCTGATAAGCAGTCTGGCTCCTAACCACTGCTCTGGGCTAACCTCCTATGTGACAGATAGGGAAACTGAGACCAAAAGGTAATAAGTGTCTATCCGAAGTCACAAGGTAGAACAAAGCACCTGGGCTGGAACTAGAATCTCTCTCTTCTAGCCCAGTCTTCCTTTCATGATACTCCCCTGCCTCCTCACCCTCCAGCTCTACCGAAAACTCCAAGTGTTGGCATATGTTACCAAGCCTAGGGTTCAGGATATGAGGTGGGGCGGTTGCTACCATAGGCAACGGGAGTCCCCTCACTGGCCATTGGGAACACAAGCTCAAGCTTGTCTTGTACTCTCCCTCCCTGCATCCCACCCTTGTGCTGACCCCTGGTGGCAAGGCCAGGTAATGGGTGCAGGGGCTAGTTTCCTTGGAGGTTCTTGAACTCACTAGGAGCATGCCCTTCATCTTTTATATGGGGGTGAATTGGGCCCATTCAGAAAGTCAGCCAGTCACCTTTTTTTTTTTAGTATCAACCACTGTGGATTTACCTAAGATGAATAAGACACAGTCCTGCCCACAGAGAGTTTGAAATCCAGTGTGAGATAGAACAGCATTTGTACTGGAAGGGAGGGAGCCTAGGCTGAGAGGCAACAGGTGTCCCTTGCATTCTTAGCTCAGCCCCTTACAGCTGGCAATCTTGAGTAAACCTCTGCCTCTCTCCATGCCTTGGTTTCCCTTCTGAAAAATGTGGATGAAAGTTTCTGTTCTGCTCATATCCTAGAGTTGTTTGTAAGATTAAATTATAGAAAGGCTGTAGGAGTAACTGGGGTCCTGTAAAGTGTCACACGAATGGAAGAGGGCGTTCATCATAGCTAAGCTGGCTGAGGGGGAGGTTAACTGAGACAAGGAGAGGGTTTTGCTTTTCAATTCATTTATGCCTTCTTCATAACAACGAAACTCTTTATGAAAGCAGCTTGGCTTAAACATAAACTGCCACTAAGTTAAACATTTAAATCAAATACAAACTCACACGTGAGTTTTATATACTTTTATTGGTGCATTGTAGTCTCACATCATAATGTAGTTCAGAGTGATAGTGGCATACATGCTCACAGCACTTGGTGAGCTTAATAATGCACACTTTTTAAACATCGAAACACCAAGTTACACTTCAGCACTTTTCTTTTTTCTTTCTTTCTTTTTTTTTTTTTTTTGGTGGAACTGGGGGTTGAACCCAGGACCATTCTATCTCCAATCTATACTCCTAGCCCTTTTTATTTTGAAATAGAGTCTCTCTAAATTGCTGAGACCCTTGCTAAATTGCTGAGGTTGGCCTCTAAACTGCAATCCTCCTGTCATAGCCTCCCAAATACTGGGATTACAGGCGTGCTTCGCCACACCCGGCTCTACTTCAGTACTTTTCTCACTGGTCTTCAGTTGAGTTCTTAATTATGAAGATTAAACAAGTTAATGCATGTGAAACTATTTTTTTGGCAAATTGGAAAACACCGTGAAAAAGTGTTACTACTATCAAATGTAGAATCCATTACATTTTCTTCGAAAATCCTCTAATTTGGAATTGTATATTCTGGTAAGGCCTTATTGTCAGGAAGGTGAGGTCATTTGGCATCAAAGGTGGGTGCATCTTGCCACAATGTTGGGCTGGGATGGTTTCCTTGGTTCCACCTGAGGGCCACAGAGGAGGCCAGGGTGCACTAGGTTGGGTCACTAATGGGAACAGGGACTCACTGCTTTTCCACCTAATTAGAGGCCCTCAGAGGACAGGGACATCATCTGGTAGCATAAAGAAAATAAGCCAAGCCAGGCATGGAGGTGCGTGCCTGTAATCTCAGCTACGTGGGAGGCTAAGACAGAAGGATCGCAGATTTAAGGCCAGCCTAAGTAACTTAGCAAGGCCCTCTGCAACTTAGTGAGACCCTGTTTCAAAATAAAAAATAAAATAGGACTTGGGTTGTAGCTCAGAGGTAGAACCCCTGGGTTCAATCCCCATGCGCGCGCGCGCACACACACACACACACACACACACACACACAAAATAAAAGGAAAGGAAAAAAGCCACTCAGTTCTTACACCCACCCCAATACTTGTAGTATAGAAACAAAAGGATACAGAGATAAGGACAGGACCAACAGGCCTTAGGCACGCCATATGGCTTTCTCTGCCCAGATCATTTTGCAGACTTACCTCCAATGGAAAAATGATGGGGAGAAGTGGAAGGAAACAGTTGAAATCTTAGGAGTTCAGAGCTTACAAAGACTCCTGTCTCCCTCAATTGTTTTGTCTACTCACAAACTTCTCCCTTTAGTGAACAGCATCCCTTTTTGAGAAATCTCCACCCTCAATTTATTTATTGAGCCTGCTACTTCCTTCTAAAAGATACTTTCTCATCACAGTAGACCTAAATCTGCATCATTGAGTCCTTACCCTTGGGCTTTTGTAATTGGAGGATTGGGAGAGTTTGTTGCTTGCCAGGCGCAGTGGCGCACACCTGTAATCTTGGTACTTTGGGAAGCTGAAACAGGAGGATCACAGATCTGAGACCAGCTTCAGCAACTTGAGACCTTGTTTCAAAATAAAAAATAAAATAGTGCTGGGAGCGTAGCTCAGAGGTAGAACCCCCTTAGGTGGCCCACACACAAAAAAGAGTTCATTGTTGATTATATAATCACTTTGATTAGGTAAGATACACAGACCATGTTATCATGTGAAAAGAACCAGTCTCCAGAAGGAGATACTGAGGATATCACACACAGAGAAGCTCATAGGAGAGATGCAGCTAGACTCTAGTTTGGTAGCATGCAAAGTCTTAGCTCCAGCTATTTCAGAGGCCCAGTTGTATCTCTGCCTCTCCTGAGATTTGCTTATTCCACCCTGCATTACACTTTTTTGGTTTAAGTAGTTGCCTTGGTTTTGTAGTGTATGATTGCCCTCTGCTGTAGTTTGGAGGTTGAATGCCACACAAAGGCCATGTGTTAAAGACTTGGTCCCCATCAGGGTGCTGTTGGGAGGTGGTGGAACTTTTAAGAGGCCTTGTGGGAGACCTTCAAGTCATTGGAGGGATCCCTCTAAGGAGATTGTGGGGCAGTGGTCTATGCCTCCTCTCTCTTTGCTCCATGGCTTATGATGTAAGTGGTTTTCTTCGAATGCATGCTCCCACTAAAATGTGCTGCCTTACCACAGGCCCAAGCAATGAGGCCAAACTCCCATGGACTGGACCTCAAAACTATGAGCCAAAGTAAATCTTTTCTCTTTACTCGTTTATTTGTTTATTTTGTGGTACTAAAGATTGAACCCAGGGGCATTCTACCTCTGAGGTACACCCCCTTTTTATTTTTATTTTGAAACAGGGCCTCACTAGGTTAATGAGAGTCTCACTACTTGCTGAAGCTGTCCTCACTATGCCTGGCAATCTTTTCTCTTTAAAAGTTAATTATCTCAGGTATTTTGCTATAGTGATAGAAAACTGATTAATACAATTTTTTTGTTGTACGGGGGATTGAACCCAGGAACATTCTACCTCTGAGCTACACCCCCAGCCATTTATTTGTTTGTTTATTTATTATTTTGAAACAAGGTCTTGCTAAATTGCTGAGGCTGGCCTTGAACCTGTGATCCTCCTGTCTCAGCCTCCCAAGTACTGGGATTACAGGCATGAGCCACCATGCAGTGACTAACACAACTTCTAACAGAGTCCTGAAAATTTATCCATTCTTTTTTTTTGCGGGGGGAGTACTGGGGTTTGAATTCAAGGGCATTCTTCCTCTGAGCTATATCCCCAGCCCTATTTTCTATTCTTTATTTTGAAACAGGGTCTCACTAAGTTGCGGAGTGCCTCACTAGCTGAGGCTGACCGCGAACCCAGATCCTCCAGTCTCAGCCTCCCAAATGCTGGGATTACAAGCAAGCACCACCACGCCCAGCTAAATTTATCCATTCTTGACTTTTTACTCTAAGTTTTTTTTTTTTAAATCAACACTATCAAAGTGCCCTAAGACAGAATCCAATGCAACTCACTTTTTTTAAACATAAGATCTTGTTTATCATTTAAGGAGTTCTACTGACCCTTGAAACCCATCCATGGAGCTCATATTAAAAAACTGTGCCTAAAACTATATACTACTTTTTATACTTTTATTCATTATAGCGAGATTCAAAGTGATACAAACATATATGCACACAGCACTTGGTGTATTTTCCTCTAGATCCCCTTTGCTCACTCCATACATTTATTGAGATTGGTAGTGATACCTTGATATATAGCCATAAGAATATTTGAACTGTTTTCTTCCACAATCTTCCCCCTCTCCCCCCCTCCCTCAATCCACTATTCTACTGGTCTCTCTCTTCATTTATCTGAAGTTCCCTTTTTTCCTATTTTCTGTCTACCTTCCCCATATGAGAGAAAATATATGACTCTTGACTTTCTGAGATTAGCTGATCTCACTTAGCATAATATTCTCATGTTCCTTCCATTTTCCTGCAAATGACTTAATTTTGTTCTTCTTTATGACTGAGAAAAACTCCATTGTGTGCATATGTCACATCTTCTATATTCATTCATCTGTTGATGGACACTCCTGTTAGAATGGCATTCATCAAGAATACAAACAGTACTAAATGCTGGTGAGTATGTGGGGAAAAGGAATGTTTATACACTGCTGGTGTGATTGTAAATTCCTATAACCACTACGGAGATCAATATGGAGGTTTCTTGAAAGGCTAGGAATGGAACCACCATATGGTCCAGCTATACCACTCCTTGGGATCTCTCACAAAGAATTAAAGTTAGAATATATAGTAATACACGATACCCATGTTTATAGCAGCACAATTCACAATAGTGAATTATGGAACTAACTTTTTAATCATTTTCTTACTTGACATCTCTGCTGACTTTGCTGATTACTTTCTCTTCCTTGAAACACTTCTCTTACTTTTGTGAGTCCCCGGTCTCACTCTCCTTTTCTTGCTCTGGTTCAACCCTTCCCCATCTCTTTCACAGAGACATATTTTCCTGCCTGCTCTTTAGTACTTTTCTCTAAAGTTCTTTCCTAGACTCATTCTACTCTCCCTGGATGATCTCATTCATTTTCAAGGCTTCAAGCACCATTTATATGCTAATAATTCCCAACCTGAGCCCAGACCCATGTGTCCAGTTTGCCTATTCAACATTTCTGCCCAAATGTCTCCCGGGCTACTCAAACACAACATATCCAAAGTTGAACTCATGGGGTTGCTCTTTTCTGGATTCGTCTCTTTAATGAATAGCTCACACACACTTACCAACTAAGCTAGAAAAGAAACCTGGGAATGTTGCCAGCTTCTGCTCTCTTTTTCCATTATCTTGTCACCATGTTGTATCAATTCTGCCTGCTCAATATCTTTCTCCTGGTTTGTTGATTTTTTCAATTTACTCAGTGTTCAGAAGGGAGAAAAATCAATACCATTGAATTAAATATTGCAACAATATCCTAACTCTTCTCCTTACTTCCAGTCTCCACCCCTCCGAACTGTTATCCAACACTGGTTATAAGTTTGGGGGTTTTGCAATTATGTTTTAAAAAGTTTTTCAAACAATCACTACATGAGTAGGTGTTTGCAGTAAACAATCCAAACAATAAGTCTATAGATCAGGGCCCTTTAACCTCAGCAGTATTGACTTTGGGGACTCAATAATTATTTGTTGTGGGAATATCTTGTAGGATGTTTATCAACATTCCCATCCTCCACTAACTAGATTCCAGTAGCACTCTCCCAGTTGTGGCAACTAAACAAAACATCTGGAAATATTGGCAAATATCCTTTGGGAGGCAAAATCACCCCCTCTTGAGAACAACTGCTAAATAGTTAAAAGTGCAGGTCATTCATCACCTCTGCCATCCCCACTCCCATCCTCAGAGAGTATCATTAGTAACAGTTGGCATTCATCATTCCAGACATTGTCTATATATGTTCATACATATGTATGTGGATAGCATTGTGATTGTTCCAAAATGCAGATTTGGGAATGCAATCCATTGCAGTACAATTTCTCTCTAGCCTGCAGGAGAAAATGCAAAATTATTGGCCAGGCATAAAATGACCTTCAGAACCTGACTTCTTCAGATTGTTTACCTAGAGTCTCCTGTTATAAAGGCTGAAGCCCATAAATTCACCTTCCCATCCTCTCCTGCATTTGGAGCATGAGCAAAGGCTTCAAAAAGATGTCTGTTGGGTGCTTCCAGACAAAGTTTCCTTCCTACCATAAGAACACACATGGAATGAGATGGTCTTCTTAGTATGTGGTCATGCATGCATGTGGCACAATAACCCCCTTGCAACCAAGATGGTACTGACAAACCAAGGGTGATTAGAAAGGACAAGAAAGCTCTGGGAACTTGATGACATCATTGAGCCACTAGCCCTGCATGGGAACCACTTTCCTTTTGGATGAATGGTCATGTGAGATAACAAGTCAATTATTGTTCATGATACATTTATTTATTTATTTACTTGTATCTATTTGTGGCACAGGGGATTAAGCTCAAGGGCCTTCTACCTCCGAGCCACATCCCCAGCCCTATCTTATTTTGAAACAAGATCTTGCTAAATTGGTTAGAGTCTCACTAAATTGCTAAAGCAGGTCTCAAACCTACAATCCTCCTGTCTCAGCCTCCCAAGTACTGAGATTACAGGTATATGCTATCATGATATTTTTAGTTGGATATCTACTTACTTGCAGTTTAAAGCATATAAAGTCCCCTCCCCCATGCCCCAAGACTCCTGTTGAAGGTTTGGTCCCTAATGCAGCAGAGGCAGGGCTCTTGGGTGATGACTGGATCATGACCTCATCTGTGGATTAATCCACTGACAGCTGAATGGATTACTGAGAGGTAGTGGAGGCAGTAGGAGGCGGGACCTAGTTGAAAGAGTGGGTCCCTGCAGGCATGTCCATGGGGACTGCACTTTGTCCCCAGCCCCTTCTTATCTCTTTCTAGCTGTCATGAGCTGAGCAGCTTTCCTCCACCATGTCCTTCCACCATGATGTTCTGCCTCACCTAGGCCCAGAGCACTTAGAGCCAGCCAATCATGGGCT
This sequence comes from Graphiurus murinus, assembly GCA_004027655.1. NCBI lineage: Eukaryota > Metazoa > Chordata > Mammalia > Rodentia > Gliridae > Graphiurus > Graphiurus murinus. The sequence goes on from PVLC010039247.1 coordinate 10,369, forward strand.
AAACCTCTGAAACCATGAGCCAAAATAAATATTTTCTCCTCTAAGTTGCCAAGTTGAGTATTTTGTCACTGCAATGAAAAAGTGGCCAACACACACCATATTACAATGTTTCTAGTTGCCTGACAGGCTGATACATGGATTTATGCATGCTGGAGCTTCTGCCTGATTGCATTCTCCTCCATATTTGTGTGACAAGTACTCTTACATTTAGCTCCATCTTAAATTGCACTCTCTTCCCTTGAAATCCTTTGTAACCATCATTTTCTACCCAAACATGGTGAATGGTCCTCCATAATGAATCCATTTCAACTTGTTTATATTTTATTATAAAGTTTGTCACACTCAATTACATTTTATTTATGTGGCTCTCTCTTCCATTAGACTACAAGCCGCTTGAGGGATGAGGCTATATCAGATTTATTTCTGAATGAATATGCCCATCACAAGGCTCAGCCCAAAGTAGAGAACTAGTACATGATTACCAAGTAGATACATGGATGTTGACATGAGAGGCTTGACTCACAAGAGCACTGTAAGAAGGGTCTTCAAAGTCTTTCTCCCTCCTCCCCTCCCTCCCTTCCTTCCTTCTTTCCTTCCCTCTCTTGTCTTCCAGTGCTGGAGTTTGAACCAAGGGCTCACACATGCTATGCAAGCCCTCCACCACTGAGCTACATATCCAGGCCTTTTATTTTTATTTTAAGACAGGGTCTTGCTACATTGCTTACACTATCCTCAGACTTGCAATCAAGCCTCAGCATCCCGAGTTGCTGGGAATACAAGTCTGTACCACTACATCTAGCTCTTCCAAGTTTTTCTAGGACTGGCACTCTAGAAACCATGGATGATGCTAATAACAATTACTGTCAGGATATCATACTCGAAGTATGTCACAAGTACTATGGCACAGATTTTGACCAATCAGCATGGAGCCCATAGCCAAATACCATGCTTGACCATAAGGGATATTTGTAGAGCAATGAATACCTTCCTAAGCTCTGTAACTCTCATTTAATCTTTCAAAAAAAATCTCATAAAAGCAGGTTTTGTTGTTGTTGTTTCTGTGTTTTTGTTGTTGTTGTTTGTTTTTGTTTTGTTTTGTTTTGTTTTGTTTTGTACTGAGGATTGAACTCGGGCAGTCTACCTCCAAGCTGCACCCCAAATAAAAGTATTTTGAAACAGGAGCTGGCTAAATTACCGCATATTGACCTTGCACCTGGGATCCTCCTGTGTCAGCCTCCTAAATACTGGGATCATGGGTGTGCGCCACGACGCCCAGCTACAAAGCAGGTTTTGACCACAAGTAAATGAAGATTCAGAAAGATTATGTGACCTGCTTAAAATCCCAACAACTAGGGTAGAGATTAAAGCCATGTGACTGGCCTCTCCACTCTATAGTTCTCCAGCTGTGCCGTAAGTCCATAAGTCCTCCTCCTTTCATGGCTTAGACACCTATACACACCATTTAGCTTCTAGGACTGGGTATCCAGCATGATGCCTCATGTGGGGAGCTGGAGAAGGAGACAGGTGGAACAGAGCTGTCTCCACATCTCAGACCCTAAATGGAAGAACTGGAGGGAAGAGGCTTTGAAGGTAATGGAGCCCAGTGCTTCTATTTTGTAATGAGGAAACTACACTCTGGAGAGAGGAGATAGACTGAGCATAGCTACAGAACCAGAATGGACTGTAAGGGGCTTCAGTTTAACATCTCCCTCATTCTCTCTCACTGAGCAGATAAGCGAATGATGGCCTAAAGGAAACTGACCTGATTGATAGAGCAGGACAATGGCACAGAGAGAGCTCCAACCCAAGTCCCTTTGTAGATTCAAGACATGGCTTATTCTATCATTCCATTCTGGTCTCCCTGACATTATGTTGCAAAAACAAAACAGGAGACACCATCTATACTCTAAGAAGCACCTCTATAAAGATACTTTTTCTGCGAGGCATGGTGGCACATGCCTGTGATCCTAGTATTAGGATTAGGGAGGCTGAAACAGGAGGATCTCAGGTTTGAAGTTGGCCACAGCAACTTAGTGAGACCCTGGTCCAAAATAAAAAATAAAAGGATCAGCAGTGTACCTTGGAGATAGTATGCCCCTAGGTTCAGTTCCCCCAAAATGGTTCTTTCTCACTGCTCAGTATTAATTGGCTGGAGAGATTGCTGGAAAGCTCTTGGTAGGAAAAAAAGAGACACATTTCATAGAACTGTCCACTTTCTATCCTTTTGGAATTTTGAATTCACATGAGCCTGGCTCATTTTTATTCCTCATCTGGAATTTTTCAAAAGGGCATTTCATATTGTGGTAAATACTTTGACACTTCAAGCCACCTTGTGTAACAATCAGACCATTCCATTTTGCTTACTCGTGGAGGAATGCTGAATTTTGGACCATTTGCAGCTTTCTTCCATAATTTGTTTCCCATTCCACATTTCTTATCCTGCTTTCAGCCCCAGAGTCAGAGCCAGACCCAGAGCTGATCAAGGGGAAAGAGGAAGGGAGGAGGAATCCAGCCCTGCAGCCCCAGCCTCTAGCCACCTCTAAGGTTTATCAGAGGCAGGGGTTCATGAGCAGCTCCAGTACACCACACTGCACTCATCTCCCTCTGGCCCCAAGCCTGACATCAACTTCCTGCAGCCTTGGGAGCACTATCCCAGTTCTGCCACTCACGCTATGTCTCTGAGCTTCAGCTTCCTCATGGATAAGATAATAGATTTACCATGTTGCAACGTGGCTATGGTGTCTGTGCAAAGTACTGTATGCGATGCATAGTATAAACGAATTGCATTTTCATGAGATGTACCCCATCTCCTGGGGTACATGCATATCTCTTGGCAGAGAAGTAGGGTGAAACTGGGTGAATCTGGTAGCCCTGTTCCTGGCTGCGGGGTACTGCAGTCTTACCTCAGTGGACACTGCTATTATTCCCGGGGACCTACTCCTAGTCATCTGAATCAGGCCTTCAGGGAGTGCATTTATGCCTGGAGTGATGGAGAAGGAGAGTCCAATCACTAATCCCAGGACTCATTCTGAAATAAACACGTCCTAGGGAAATGGAGAGGGTCTTGGCCTTGGCTGGGCTGAGAGAGCAAGTGACATGCCGAAACTTTTTCAAATGTCTCTGCTTCTTGTTCCAGGAATTCCATAGCAGCTCTCCCAGTTAGGCAGAGTAGGAAATACAGGGTTGGGTTTCTCATCATAGATTTGTCATGGAACATGAACACAGGGAAAGAGAGAGACATCTGAGATCCCTGGATCAGCCTCTATGATTGTATATAAAAGTTTGCTGAGGTCCAGAGAGGACAAGACACTCAGCCAAGTACCACAGCTCCTCCAAGGTAGAAGCAGGGTAGAAACCAGAATCAGAATGTCTTGGTTTCCTGACTCAGAAATTGTGGAGAAGCTGGGACACAGAAAACACTTTCCCAGGGTCTGCTGAACAATAGACATCAGTCCCGTTCACCCTGGACCCTTGCTGTGTCTCCCTCGTTGTCCTCTGGGACCTAAGTTGGCTGGCCACCTGCCTGGGATGGGCATTCCGTGTGGGGTCGACTTTGCCTCCTCCACTGCTTGCTGTGGGAGCTGCAGGAAGCCAGTGACCCAGCTGTTGGGCCAGTCAGCCCCACTCTCCACCTGTATTCCTGGCCAGTGGCTGACACAGACAGGATCTGGGTAACACGTTAACCGACTGGTGGATGCTTGTGTGTGGAGAAGGCCCAGCGCTGGCTGAGGTCAGATCAGAACTCAGTTTAGTGTGTGTGTGTGTGTGTGTGTGTGTGTGTGTGTGTGTGTGTGTGTGTAGGGTATGGTATGGTAGAGGGGTGCTGTGCTTGGGGAAGGGCCCGCTGAGAGGGGACAGGGACTTGGAGGCCAAGCGGAGCCCAGGCCCCTTTGCTGAGTGGCCCTCGAGCCTCATACCCTGTGCCCTCTCTGATGTCCTCCTGGGCTCTCTGAGGGACAGGAGGGTGAGGTCTTGGCCAGGAGGTGGGCTCAGTGGCCCCAGTG
>PVLC010039248.1:0-14376 GCA_004027655.1 Graphiurus murinus
TATTCCCTTTGAATAAAATTGTGTTTTCTTCAGTATTTCTGTATTATCTTGTAGATAAAGTCCAAACATCTGCATTTTTTCAACATTTTCATGAGCTACTTACTATTTCCTATTAAATTTTTTTCCAATTATTCTTTGACATTTCATCAAGTAGTTCCCCTCCCTCTTTTTCCCTAAAATACAGCAGATTCATTGCTAAGATAATGACTTGGCTTAAACTGACTTGTCTTTCCCTGGCATTCTCTGATACCTTTTCTTCACTTGTTATATCTTTAACTCCTTTATGGACCACATCAGCTACTATCTTCTTCAGGGTACCTTCGAACTTTTCAGGAGTCCTGAAGTTATTTGATCCATCATATTTAAGTTGCAACTTGTTATGCTTTTAAGTTTTTATTTTTCATATTTTAACTCTGTATATATTGGTGCCTGCTTCAAATTTAAACTCCTTAAGAAGAAAGGCTGTGTCCTTTAATATTTGAATATTCTACAGAGTATGGTGAACTGCAGAGCACAGTGTTGACTACGATTTGATGATGCAAGGTCTCAAGATGCAATCGTCACATGCACATCATTGTTCACCATGGGTGGACTCAGATCTGCCCACTTCTCTTTTTAGTAATATCCAAGGAGTTTCTGACAGGAGAATGAGAAAGAAAGAAAATTTGTTGCCTCATCACTTAAGGCAATTGTTCCTTCCCCTCTTATCCATAAAGTCTCACTCCAGTTTTTTAGATTTAAAGATACTTGATTCTGTAGACTTCGTAATTTCCAAGCATTTTGTGTATATATTCTTCATCAATTGTCAAACTTTCATTGATTCAAACCCTAAACTATGGCAGCTTTTTAAAAATATTTATTATGCAGGGAACATAGTAATAACAGCATGAACCAAAGTTATACAACTTAGACGTGTTATGAAAATAATTAACTTAATAAAAAAAGATTTTTTTTACTATCATACTTCCATATTTTGGATACACTATTATATGTTACATAAAATAAAGATGCTTGGAGAATAAAAGCCAGCATAAAAGAAATGTACCAGCAAATATCAGGAAAGTTTCAAGAGAAAGTGGAGAAAATAATATTTAGGCTAAAATTCAATGTACCTTGTGCTCTTTATAAAGAAAACCTACTGGGGTATTTTCCGCATGACTGTGTTCTTCTAAATCTTCAAGATTTGCAAGAACAAAGACATTCAATGAATTACAGGCAATTTATATAATGGTGTTATAGTTTTTGCAATGTAAGCAAGTGGTGGTTAAATGTGCTATCTTCCTCATTATGCTGATTTAATGTATTAGTTTGTAGCATATGGCATGTGGGCCTCATGATAGAAGAATGAGTTTAGGCCTTTATTCCATCTACCAATAGGTGCCAGCATTCATTTAGTTCCCTCCGGGCGTGGTAATTGTTCACATAACAGCAGGATGTGCATCTATACTCATGGCAATGGCTAAGAAATTGAGTTCAACTTACATTTTTCTCTCAAGCTTTTATTGCACCGTGTATTTTAGAATAGTGGCTTGATTTTTATGCAATTTAGTTCCCTTGCTGTGAGCATCATCTCTGAGAACTTATGATCTTTCAGTTCATTCTTCATTCAGTAATGTGTTTATATGTTCTGTACACAGCATTATTTTGATACCAACTATTCTGTCAAATGTCCCAAAATGAATCAATTCATGTAAACTGGGCCAAATAAATCAGTCCTGAGAAATACACCATCAATTCCATTACAGAAAATGAAGGGTACAAAATACTGTTTTCTAGTGAAAAATACAACCGTAGAGACTAACGTATACATTACTAATGTATCAGCCCTTTTATTTTGATACATGTCACTTTTAACTGGCTTTTTCTAGGACAGTGATTACCATAATACAATGTAAGTTCTGGTAGAGATCTGAATTATAAACAGAGTGATAGAGTGTCTATGAGTAAAGATGTTTCAGGTAAGGAATCACAAGAGACACCACATATCTCCACAAAATAGCAGTAACAAATAAAAATATCTAAGAGATCAGAGCAATAGAAGTAATGGAGAATATTGTAGGGACAAAGAGGAACTTGGGAAATGAAAAGCTGTATGTTTAATCTTAAAAAGAAAGTATCAATTATATTACAGTAGCTCTGTTGCATTTCAACAAACTCATGGAGAATTAATTACATCACATAATCAGGTTTTTTACTAAAAGTAGTAAAAACCAACTCCGACGCTATTAGGCAGAACATACATGTATTTTGGAAGGATATTAGTTCTCAGGTTAGCAAATCTGACTCTGATGATAGGCAGAAGCACAGGGACATTGGGCGGGGGGGGGGGGTCAGAGTCAGGTCTCACTCTGGAAGTGGCTCAGTGGCCCACATTACTGGTACACCTACCATCTCTACCTCTGTTTTAAAAACAGCTGGTGTTCCCACCACAAATGAAATTATTTTTGGATAGACACTTTTTTCTAGATTCAAAGTCTCAAGCAAGAGATAAAAGTACCTAAGTATAGATTACTTGCTCACAACTAACTGCTGAGGGGCTGTTGAGATTGGGATATTGCTCCTTCAAAGCCAGCCCTTTTAAGAAATGCATACCATCCAAATAGGATTAAGACAATATTTAAAGCTGCAGAATTCAACAACCAAGCCATTTCAATCTCTCTGTTCAGTTATTGATAACTTGATAATATGCCTTCTTGTAGTTTTTTGAGGTCCAGTGTGTGTGTGTGTGTGTGTGTGTGTGTGTGTGTGTGTGTGTGTGTATGTGTGTGTGTGTGTGTTTTCCTATTACGATTAAGTCATGACAGAGTTCTATATCTTTTGTTATTCTTGTCTCACTTAAGTGAATTTTTGGCCAGCTGCTTTTCACTTGTTAGGACTCTCTAGAGAAACAGAACCAGTATAATGTACATGCAAATATAACAGGGGATTTATTAGATGGGCTTAAACATCAGGATCTCAATACTCCCACAATTGCTTTCTGCAGGCTAAAGAGTTGGGGAAACCAATATCTGCTCAGTCCAAAAACTGGAAACTGGGACCAGTGTGGTAGCCCTAGTCTGAGGTTGAAGGCCCAGAAGCTTCCTGGAGAGTCTCTAGATCGATACTGTATTCAAAGGCTGAAGAAAATGGAATCTGATGACTACAGGGAATGACAGCAGCAAAAATATATCTTCTTAAAAATTAGCTTGCATGAGACTATGAGATGTCCCAAGCTTACGAGCTTCCCATCTTCTGCTTTTTGTTCCATCCAGGCCTTCCTCCAGCCTATTAGATGGTGCCACCCACATTCAGGGCAGGTATTCTTCCTTTGGTTCACTGACCACAAGCCAATCATCTCTGGAGACACCCCCACAGACACACACAAAAGTATTCTTTTCCAATTTCCTCAATATAGTCAAGGTGACAATTATGACATCAGTCACATAATTATATTAGCTAAAACTCTATTATTATAATATTTTACTAATAAATAGTAATATTCTTATAAACAAGGATGATATACAGTGTAAAGTAGGAACATACATTCATGTAAATTATCTCCCATAATATATATTTCGGTCAGAATATAAAATTGACTAATGAAAACTGTATCTTCTTTGAGAGCAAGGTTTCTTGATTCCCAGTGGTTTAGCTTTTTTTTTGATATTTTTGATCCATTGTAGAAAGAATTATAGTGGAAAATAAATTAGTCAAGCTTAGTCTTCATTTTCTAAAAGACTTCTTGAGGATAATTTTAAGTACTAAACATCAAAGATTTGAACCAACTATAAATTCATCATCTTCATCTTTTTTGAGCTTAGAATTTCATTGTTTCCCACTTTATAATCTATGATCCAATAACTTATGTGAAATTAATTTAGGGATAAGGGAAGAATTCCTTAAGAAGTTCTCTCTTAAGCTATGTGTATCTTACAGTATATATTTCCTTTTACAAAAATATATTATACCCTCAGTGTTAGGTAGCAGGCAGAGAGACATGAAACTTTCAGACTCTTTGTATTAGCATTCATTTGGTGTTTCATTAGTAATATTCTCATATTTGAGTTGTTTGAAATTATTTTGAATTCATATACTTCATATTTGTGTGTTGTAACAAAATAGTTGCTACAACTAACAGGGCCATCTTTCTTGGGTAGACATTATAAATTGGCTAAAGCTTCATATAAAACATCTGCTGAATTATAACAAATCATATATAAGAAATGTGTTGTTCAAATGCAGTTGACATATTTTGCATTTAAAATGATTTTTATAACAGGTCCTGGTGGCACATTCTTGTAATCCCAGTACTTGGGAGGCTGAGACAGGAGGATCGCGGGTTTGTGGCCCACTTCAGCTACTTAGTGAGGCCCTCTGCAACTCAGTGAGACCCTATTTCAAAATAAAGAATAAAAAATAGGGCTGGGGAGGGATGTAGCTTAAATGGTAAATGCCCCTGGGTTCAGTCCCCAGTACCGGAAAAAAAAAAAAAAAAAAAAAGGAGACATTTATCATTTTTATTTTTGTAAATACTTCCCTTTATAATCAGTAAAAGTTAGTGCATAATTTTCATTGTTGAGGTCATTGGTTAGATTTATTCCAAGATATTTTATTGTTTTTGAGGCTACTATGAATTAAATTGTTTTATGGATTTTTTTCCCACTGGATTCATGGTTGGCATATAGAAATGCTATTTTTTTAGATTGATTTTGTATACCTCTACTTTGCTTAATTTGTTAATGAATCAGCTCTAGAAGTCTTTTGGTTGAGTCTTTTGGGTCTTCTAAATATAGAATCATGGCATCTGCAAGTAGAGATGATTTCAGTTCTTCTTTTCCTATTTATATTCCTTTAATGGTTTTGGGATTAGTATGCTATTTTTCATAGGCCTTGAGGTATGTTATTAGGTTATTTGGTGACTTTCTGTTTTTGTTATGTGGGCACTCAGTGCTATAAATTATCCTCTTAACACCATCTTCAAAGTGTACCATAAATTTTGGTAAGTTGTATCTCTATTTTCATTTAATTCTTGGAATTTTTCTTATTTTTCCACTTATTTTTGGTCTTGGGGAGGGTTGGTGAGAGAGGTAGAATTAATGAAGGAAACCCTCCAGTGACATTTTGTACATATGTGAAAATATCAATGTTAATCTCAATATTTTATATGAGGAAGAGTGGGAAGAGGGGAGGGAGCCAGAGGAAACTCACCAAGTGGTGTGTGCACGTATGTCACTGTCACCATGAACTACATTATTATGTGAGACTATAATGCGCTAATAAAAGAATAAAAAAAATTAGTGTAAAGGTTACTCTACCTTGGTCCTGTTCAAAGAGATCTTAAGATTAACATGGGCTTATGGATATATCCTCCAACTCCTGGTAAAATATTAAACTACCTATTCTAAGAACTGTCTTAAATGTATTTTGAAATGCTATATTACATTGCTTAAAGAATTAACACAGATTAATTAATTTAGTATATTCATTAGGTGAAAATAAACTTCTTATTCAAAATTGATCAAAATGCTACCATATTATGGAGTTAAAACCTACTTACATGAGAAAATCTATATGGCGTATTAAAAATCTTGTGTGGCACATACTAAGTTCTCATACTATTCAAAAAGAAACAAATTACTAGCTAGTAATATTTTATGTACTGCATTTTTATCAATGTCAATTAATAACACTAGATATATTTTATTAACCCTCTCTGAAATCTCCCTCTCATCAAAGGAGAGAGAAAATATAAACAATTTTTATAGTATAATCTAAATAAAATACTAAAATAGAGGTATAAAATAAGGACTATATCTAAGGCCATCAAAAACAGTAAACCAATTACTTTTTAAAAAGTAAATCAAGTTTATTTTCTTAGGTTTCAAATCATACCTTCTTCTCTAATTTACTCATGATCCTTAAGTTCAGGAATATAATTTCCATCTTTCTGGTTAAGAAAAGTTATTGTATTGCAATTCTTCAGGACATCACACTCAGAGAGCAACATTTCACAGCTTATTTTTTTCTGATATAAAGTAGCTATTATGCATTATCTACTGCTTCAGGAGATGAGGCAGCCTGGTGAATATCACTGAGATAAGTTAAAGTGTATTGGGAAGAATAACATACAGGCTCCTTGGGTTCTATTTCTGAACATACAATAAAAACAGCTGAGTTGAGACAAAATGTTGAACTGCTAATGTTTCACCAAATGTAAACTTACAGGCCCATATTTTTTCAGGGTGCTGAATCATGTCACCAATCCTCTGCTTGAACATGTAGATTAATAAAAAAAAATATTGCCTCACAATATAGTACATCTAGTTTTTATTTCTATGCAGTTGAATGCATACTAAATATATTCTAATGAATGTCATTACTCTGGGCACTCAAAGGGCTGAAATGTAATATGTATTTCTAACTTCATTCCACCTCAGACAAAGCTTTTCTTTCTGCCTCTGCTCTATCATTTTTACAAATTATATTTTCTATAAAATGCTTTCTATGCCCTCTACAATATCTAGCAATGTGTTTATCAAATTGACAAATTGACAGATGTTAAACTGAATTGAAATGGTTGTTCTTTTCAATAAATAATCGTTTGCCAATATTCTTTGTAAAATAAATGTCCAGAGTTGAACAAAAGATACCTAGAGAACATGTCATAATATTGCTCCACTTGATTAAAACCCAATTATTTTAACATTTTAATTTTATTACCATTTAAAGCACCAAATAAATGCCAACTTATTTCCATAGATATTTTTGTTAGATTGTGTCTTCACCATTACCTATTTACAACACAAGATTTTTTTAATCACAACTGGTGTCTTCATTATTCATTGTTTATTTTATCTTGATTTTTTTTTGCCCATTAGTTTAGTATAGAAGATACTGAAATTGCAATATTTAAATTAAAAATTGTCATATATACTCTGGACTGTACAAAGCACCACTACTGAAGAAAATATAACCATAAAAGTATTGAATGCTCTTTTTTGAATTCTTCCTGTAAAGAACCATCAACTCAGAAATTCTTGCTAGCATTCATATTGGAAATTTCAAGTATTAATTCAGGTGAATTTAAAAAATGTTATATGCCTGAGCTTTTCTGTAATACTAAGGGATACCAAGAACCCTTATCTCATATCAGCATACAAAAAACAAAACAAAAAAACATGTAACTACCACTCACCCAGAAACCTTCATGTTACCCCACTGCATCCTTGTCCCAGCTCATCATCTAATGTCAACCACCTCTGAGGTGATATGTACCCATTATCTATCTCTTTCGTAATACCTGCAATGTGAGTCTTCCCTTACAGCTTGCTCCTGTGTGTTTGTCTAGCCTCTTATCATGGTCATCTGCCTCAAACTGCACCATAGCAGTTTGATTTAAAAAGAAAAATATCATGGTAAAATATTTCCATATGCTTGCTCTTAGGAAACTCTGTCAGTAAGATTTCTCTACTCTGGAGAAACCTCAAATAGGAAATATATTTCATGCTATTTACTTACAGTTGGATTAGGAGTCTTTAGGTTTTTTTGGTGAATTGAATTTAGGAAGTACATTACAAAATACCAGTCTTTGGGAAAGAGTATGCAGAAAGGGGCACAATTCTGCCTTCATTCATTCATAAGTGTTTTTCATGTCCCTGGAAACACTTTGTTGCTTTTCACATGATCATTACGGGCAAACATCTGGAATACCAGATGTGAGCAGACACATTAAGGAGCATTTAATCTATACATTTAAGAATGAGTCAAGTTAATCAGAAATCTCATTTTACTTCTGAAAATGAGTTAGATAAGCCAAATCAATAGTAAAAGTCTATACAATCTGGATGAGAAAAGATTGAAAAAGAGACCATATGGAACTTAAGAGAAAGAAATTATACATGAGTATGTTTGTCTGCGTGTGTGTTCATCCATACAGAAATACAAACTTATTTGCAAGTCATATATTTTCCCGAGAAGAGAAGGCTGAAAAGTTAAGAAAACAATGTACACTTACATTATCTTATCCCATTAATTATATAATACAGTTCTACTTTGCTTGGAGATTGGACATATTCCAAGAAACATGTCATTAGGCTATTTCATCATTTTGCACACATTTTAGAGTATACTTATATACACTAAGACAGCAACAAAATCACTAGACTACATAATCGTGTCAGACCAATGTCATATATGTAAGTTTTTCATTGATCAAAACATGTTTATATATTACATGATTATAATTACATTTAGAATCATGAATCATATGTAAAGATATTAGTAACGATGGCTAGAGAAATATGCTTCTGATTCATATGTTATATTTCAAGTTGAGGAGAAAATTTAGCTTTATCATTTATCCTTTGGTTACTATAGTTTATATATATATATATATATGTTTATATGTATATTATGTATATAATGTGGAGACATAACTGCATAAAGTTTTGATTGTTCTCTAATAAATTCTGCTGAGATGTAATTTAGAAACATCTAATTTGAAATTTTTTTACTTGAAAGTATTAAGAAACTCTGATGAAACTAAATTAAAGTCTGTTCATTACAAAAATGAAAATTAATGTTTGCCTTATATTTCAGTCTATTTTCTAATCTAAATTAACGGCATTTTCTAAAATCAACAACAAAAAAAGAAAACTCTCGTTTTCTATAGTATTCCATGAGGATTTATTCTCATACTAAACATTATATAAGCATCAACTTGGAAGTAAAGTTGTAGAATTAATAGTCCAAAGAACCAGAAATTACATTTCTTAGGTCTCTGTGGCTCAGGGATCTGAATTTCTATCAGGCACTTCCAAAAATTTGATTTCTTTAGTTTTTGTGTAAGTACACAAGTATATAGGTACACAAGTGTATGTATAAGTTCATACAAATGCATAAAATTTACTTGAATAATCTGTAAAATTATGATTTGTAGCATACCATTTATTTTTCTCATGTGATTGCCTTACTTCAACCTATTTTTTGATAGATATCTGTTGAAATCCTAATATGCTTAAGTCCTGTACTGGTTGGTAATCCAAAGACGAACAAGACTTTGCCCTCAAAAGATTTTGATTCCCCAAGTACTCTGTGCATATATGCTTGTATCACTTTGAATCTCACTATGAGGTATAATTACAATGTGCCAATAAAAGAATAAAAATAAAAAATAATAACAAACCTTTTATTTATAAAAAGACTGAATCTAGCAAGATAAACACAAAATATAACAATTTCTAATATTGAAATTGGAATTTCTTATATTGCAAATGGAAAATTATTATGGCATTGTGTTAGACAAGTGGATCTTGTAAATTTGAGGGTTTGAAGGAAAACAAAATGGAGGACATCACCTTCTTCTCTTAGAAGGACCAGAGAGACATTTTGTAGCTAGAAGTAATGCTTGAGCTAAAGCTTCAAAGAGAAATAAGAGGAACAACTGGCTTAGGTATTCTGCTCAGAGAGAACGAGATGAATAAATGTGGTGATTGCAGTTGGTAAATAATTAGAAGAAAAGGTGCAGCTATAGTACAATAATTGACCTCAAGAATTCCTGTTTTAGTCAGGTTTGGTGATGGACAACTTTAATCTCAGTACTTGGGAGCCTGAGACAGGAGAATCACAGGTTCAAGGCCAGCCTCAACATTTAGTGAGATACTCAGCAACTTATCAAGATCATGTTTCAAAATAAAAATTAAATAAAAAGGGCTGGGAGTGTATCTCAGAAGTAGAATTCCCCTGGGTTCAATCCCCAGCACAAAAAATAAATAAAAATAAAAAGAATTTCTGTTTTATCTATCATCTATCTATCACCTACCTATCATGTATCTATCGATCTTTATCATGTATGTATCTATATATCTCTATAGTTATCCACCACCATATATATATGTATATATATGCATACATGTACATAAACATGCATAAATACATGTTTATCCATAAATACAAAATTGAAAAATATTTACACAGATATGCCATGTGTGTATCTGTGTGAGCATAAAAATCATGGTATATACATATATACATATATATGCATATTGTGTGCCATACATACTGCCTAGTGCCCTCAGGAAAAATAGTCGTTAAATAAAAATGAATAAAAATTTCAATCATCTTTTTTATATTTAAGTTTTATCCCTTGTTATTGTAATTCTGAAAAACATCAAAATAATACAAATTTACTATGTAATGAACTGTTAATAAACATAATCATATATTTTATTTTGAAGATACAAATGCTGCAAATTTTATTACTGGGAAAATTTTGTTTTTATTGTGAGGTTCTTTAAATAAATTTTTGGAAATATGTCATTGTGTTCTATATAATGACATCTAAAGTATAATTATCGACTTAAAATTTAGGGTATAGCTACAAATTCCTAGTATAAAATGGTTTTAAAGGGAAAATATATTATCACCAAAACCAGCCTAATTTTTTATTCTTTTATAAGATGGGGCCAAATGAGTAAGTAAAAATGATGATTCTGTATTTTATATTATTTATGATAATGTTGAGAATGCCATTTTTGCTGAAATAAAGATTTCCATATTCCTGTAGTCTTAAAAAAAGTCTAATGATGATTTTGAATTCCAGAATTTAGAAAACTGCAAGTAACATGGAGAAACGAGCTCCAAATTCTCTAGTCCATTAATATCTAATATTAATATACTATATGAACATTAATAGTAAAGAGAGTTTTTGTTAAAATGTTTATCTGTAGATCCCACAAAAAGAAACATATGTATTAGACACCATAGAAATCAGCAAAGTTTCATAAAATATTAATGGAGTTTTACAAGAGTTTCATTTTAAAATTCAGTGATTAATAATTGATTAGACTATAAAACAGATGTATTACACAATAGTGTCAACACTAGAGCAAATTTACTAGGAAAACTTAATTTTGTCTAAGCCAACTGTTCTATTTTACTTCTTTTAACAGTTGAGAAAAAGCTAAAGCACTTCTTATATCATCTTACAGTCAGATTTTTTTACTTTCAGTTTTCAAATACACAAATGAAACTGTCTTTAGAAAAACAATATTCATTTTGAAAAGTTTAACCGGAAAGTATATTCCAGTGCAAATGTTAATGAGTAAAGATTTAAAGCTTTGCTTTTGTGAATATACCATACTAAATTTAATCTCCTGTTTTGATAAATTTTGAGCTTTTTCCCCAAATTTCACATAATCATAAATAACACCCTGATAAACATACAAAAACATTTCTTTAGGATGGAGCCCATAGGTTATGCCCTGGAAAAGAAAGGCTAATGAAGAAGGGCACATGGGAAGCTTTCCTTCCTCAGTTTATAGGGTTGCAATTATTCACCCTCCTATAACTTATTGAGCTGGCTATTGATGGTTTTTGCACATTTCACTTTCTTTGTTACACTTCAAAAATTGTTAAATGAAGGAGATATGAGAATAACATTTTGGGATTTTATACAACATTATTTTTGTTCTGCACATTGTCAAGAGACTTTAATAATAAGTTCATTTTTTTGTTAAAAAGAAAAAGAAAAAAAGGAAAGTCTAATGTTACTCAACAGGCATCAAGATCTTTAAAATTATAGATATATTTTTAAACCAAAGGTCTCTACTTATTTTCTTGTTCATATTTAGAAACTAATGCATCATGGAGATGTGTTAGAGACACATTAATATAAAAAATGTTTTACAATTTTAAAGAAAAGATATGGTGTACTCAAAATGGTAACTCATTTTTAGCAAGTTAATATAAACTGATGCAAGTAAACTATATGGGAGAATGAATTGTAGTGAGCTATCTAACTCATTAATTGTTTCAAATCTGATCAAAAGACACAATATCAAATAAATGTCCATTAAGTTATACAATTTTAATATCTCAGGTTTTTTTTTTTGTGTGTGTGTGTGTAGTACTGAGGATTGAACCCAGAGGTATTCTAACCCTGAGTTGCAAACCCAGCCCTATTTTATTTTATTTTGAAACAGGGTATCACTAAGTTGATGAAGGCTTCCAATATGTGATATTCCTGTTTCAGCCTCCCTTGTACTGATATTACAAGAGTGTACCACCACACCTAGCTTCTACATCTTATTTCTAAAAAGCTATTAGAATGACTTTCAATACTTTCACCACAAAAACATTAACTGTTCCAAGAGAGTGATATGCTTACCATGATATGAGCACCTCTCAATGTACACATGAATGAAACATCAAATGGTGCCTCATAAATACATACAATTTTTATGTATCAATAAAAGAAAAGAAAAAAAAGCTCTTGAAGTATTTTTTGCTCAAAGCTTCCATTCTTCTGAAAAGACCAAAACAATCATGCATGCAATAGCTATGAAATATGAATTGTATAATTTTAGTGATTCCTCATATGCACTAAACTCTAATACCATCGTTTTAAACTGGCATTTCATAATATAAGAATGGCCAATAAAAGTAATACATAAGCCAGGCATATACCTGTATCCCAAGTCTCAGGAGGCTGAGACAGTACTTAGGATCTAAGATTCAAGATCAGCCTCAGCAATTTAGTGAGACCCTCCAGAACTTAGTGAGACCCTATTTCAAAAAAATAAAATAGGGCTAGAGTTGTAGTTCAGAGGGAGGATGCCTCTAGGTTTAATCCTCAGTACCACAAATGAAAAGAAAAAGTAATAAATAAGATCTTGGTGTTCTAGCACACACCTGCAATCCCAGTAATTGGGAGTCTGAGACAGGGGGATAGCAGGTTCTAGTCTAGCCTCAGCAAAAGAGAGAAACCTTTGCCAACTTAGCAAGATCCAATTTCAAAATAAAAACTAAAAAGGCTGGAGGTGTAGCTTGGAGTAGAATGCCCCTGGGTTTAGTCTCCAGCCCCCACCCCCCCAAAAAAACAACAACACATAAATAACAAAGATGAGAAAGTCTCTTTACGGAAAAAAATGAATCTTAAGAAAAAAAGAGCAGTAAACCTCAAAAGTCAATGAAAATTAGTATAAGAAATCTTATATTTTTTTTCAATGAAGATCAGAATAAATATGGCAGATTTGTTTAAGTAGGATATCAGTGGGTGGAAACGAATCTACATATGTATAAACAGCAAAATCCAAATATCTCTCTCTTTCTCCTCTTTCCCTCCCTCCCTCTCTTTCTTTCCTGTGTGTGGTAAGATATCTATCATTCCTTCAGGAGATTTACATATTCAGGATGATTTTACTCCCATCTTTTATGGTGAGTACATAAAAAGTGTGAGATACATATATAAATTATGAAGCATAATAGTAAATAATTAAACAAAACTCTGTGGACACATTATTCATTTCTAGCCACTTCTTTTGTGGATTTGTTTCACCACCCTCCCTTTCACTGAGACACACACACACACACACACACACACACACACACACACACACACACACTTCGACATTGATTTATGGTTTTATTGTTCCTTTAATACTTGTAATGTACATATTACTTTTATACTTTTATTGGTACATTGTAATTTTACATCAAAATGAGATTGAAAGTCATACAAACAAACCTGCACACAGGTCTTGGTGGCTTTCTCTTCAGGGTCCATTCCACTACCCACTCTCCCCGTACATAATACTCCAACTGGTAGTGATACCTGCATACATGGGCATACCATGATTTGAATTGTTTCTTTCATCGGTTCTTCCTTTTCCTCTCCCCCTGTCCCTCTCTCTATCCCCCCCACTATTCTATTAGGCACACTCCTAAATTATGTGAAGTCCCTTTTGTTTCCTATTTTCTCTCTGTCTTCCACATATGAGAGAAAACATTTCACCCTTGATTTTCTGAGATTGGCTGATATCACTTACCATAATATTCTCTAATTCCATTCATTTTTCTGTAAATGAAAAAAAAATGTGTTTTTCTTTATGACTGAACACAATTCTATTGTGTATATATACCATATTTTTGTTGTCCATTCACGTAGGTTGGTTCCATAATTTGGCTATTGTGAATTGCACTACTATAAACATGAATATGCATGTATCTCTATAGCATTCTTACTTTAATTCATTTTGAAAGATACCAAAGAGTGGTATAGCTGTGTCATATGGTGATTCCATTTCTTGTCTTTTGAGAAACCTCTATACTGATCTCTGTAGTGACTTACTAATTTGATGTCCCACCAACAAGATGGAAGGGTTCCTATTTCTCTATGTCCCCATCAGAACTTATTGTTTATATTCTTGATGATTGCCATTCTAACTGAAGTTAGATGAAATCTCAGTGTAGTTTTGATTTGTATTTCCCTGATTGCTAATAATGTTGAACATTTTTCATATATTTATTCACTGTTGGTATTTCTTACTTTGAGAAGTGTCTATTCAGTGGAGTTCCCAGTTGTTTTTATTGACGTATGTATTATTGATATATGTACCA
>PVLC010039249.1:0-14343 GCA_004027655.1 Graphiurus murinus
CCCAGCATTCGGGAGGCTGAGACCGGAGGATCCGGGTTCGAGGCCAGCCTCAGCTACCTAGTGAGGCACTCCGCAACTTAGTGAGACTCGGTTTCAAAATAAAGAATAAAAAATAGGGCTGGGGGTATAGCTCGGAGGTAGAATGCCCCTGAGTTCAATCCCCAGTACCGCAAAAAAAAAAAAAAAAAAAAAAAAATGGGTGGCTTTGAGCTGGGCACAGTGACTCATACCTGTAATCTCAGTACTTGGGGGGCTGAGACAGAAAGATCACAGGTTCAAGGACAGCCTCAGCAAATTAAGGAGACCCTGTCTCAAAATTAAAATAATAAGCTGGGCATTGTGGCACACGCTTGTAATCCCAGCATTTGGGAGGCTGAGACCGAAGGATCAGGGTTCGAGGCCAGCCTCAGCTACCTAGTGAGGCCCTCTGCAACTTAGTGAGACCCTGTTTCAAAATAAAGAATAAAAAATAGGGCTGGGGGTATAGCTTGGATGTAGAATGCCCCGGAGTTCAATCCCCAGTACCACAAAAATAAATAAATAAATAAAATAATAAATAAATAGGGACATAGCTCAGTGGTGCAGCTACCCTGGGTTGATTCTCCAGTACAATAAATAAATAAATGAGTAACTCTGCTTCTCCTCAGGGCTGCCCCTTTGGTCCCTGAGACTATTCCAATAGAGATTCTGGAAGACTTTGTGTACACAAAATGATCTATTTAGCATTTCTCACCACTGATGCAAATCCTCTTGATGTCAGCTTTCTTAATAGCAGCTTTCCAAAGACCATAATACCAACCTCTCTCATGGAATTTTGAAAAGGTATTAAAACCGTAATGATACATCCTAAGGGGAACATCAGACCCACGTAAATCAAGCTAAAACTTCACAAATAGTCTGCATTGAAATAAGGAGACAAAGAGAGAAGAGATCAAATTGCGATTGAAAAGTACTGAGGATGGTTTCTTTCTTTCTATCTTTCTTTTTTTCTTTTATCCTCCAGTGGTTGAGCTTGCCAACGGAGTGTTGCTAATAATGGCTTCCCACTTTAGTTTCAAGAGGATTGGCAGCAAGGTTTTCCAGGCCACAGAGGCTGAAAGGGACACGCTGTTAGTCTGTCTCACTCCGCCCAGAAACTCAGTCTGGGTTTTATTCTAATTTTCTTCTTGGTCTCATCAAAAGCGCTCCAGACGAGGAGATTCTGAGCTAGGGTATTTCTTCCCACCCCTCCCAGACGGATTGCAAGGTTTTTCCAATACTCCATCTTCCCTGGGGCTCTCCCGGGTTGCCGCAGTCACACGCACCAGCAGGGGTCAGCAGTGTCCCACATCTGGCCGCGAGCCGCTCGCCACATGTGCTGTTTCTCAGGGCGCTGCCAGGGCTGCTTGGGAATTGGATAGCACCTTTCTCCGGGGGCCTTGGCATCGCTCAGCGCCGGCTCAAGATTCCCTTCGCTGAACGCGGAGCGGGCGGGCGCTCAGTAAAGGCACTGATGTGAGCGTGAGTGTATAATGCAGACGTCAGCAAGGCCAGCTCCCCATCTGATTTTCTACCAGCGGGGTTTTATGTATATTGGCGCGTGAGACGTATTGTGTAGGTCTGGATGTCAGAAGCTGCGAGTCTTGGATTTGCCTTGCTGAAATTTTCCCACAGACCTAGGATTTCTGGATTCCCCAGTACCCGGGCTCTCCGCAAGGGGCGCTGTGCTCTCTTTAGGAAGCGTGGGACCCGTGCTCGCCGGGATACGAGAGGGTGCTCAGGAAAACGCGATCCTCCCTGGGCAGCCCAGGGTCTCGGCAATCCAGGTATCCGCCGCAGACCCTGACAAGGGCAAGTTCTGCCCTGTCTCCACACTCATTCTCGACCTTGGCCTCTCCCAGTTCTTTTTGGCTCAGTCTGGTCCACACTGCGGCTGAGCTCCCAAGCGCCGCTGGCCTCCCTGTGTGAGTCCGCCTGACTTTAAAACGTGAAGGTCCCTAAGAGTATCAGAGGGCTGGAAGCCTTGGGTTCGAGATTCCCTGTGTCCTTCCTTGCTCCTCAGACTCCCCGACTCCGGTGTGGTGATGCGTTGGGAAGAACACTTCCCAGGGTCTAAAAGACACGTACAGCTAGGAGCAAGGCTGGGCTGGAAGAGGGTTCCAGTTTGTGGCTTAGACTCCCAGGGCCCCAAGACCTTCCAGACAGCCTCCATGTGCTGCTATGACAGGCAGATGCCCGCCTTTCCGCCTCCCTCTGGAAAGGAGGACTTTGGCCAGGCCCGGGCACCTGGCCTACTTTCCCAGGAGTAGAGTTACAGCAGCTGATCTAGGGAACAGGTGTGGACTCTGGGTTACAGCTGCTGCTGAGCACATCTGTACTCACAAGGGGAAGATGCAGCTGCAGCAGGGCCATAGGTCACCCACACACTCCTCAGAGTTGGGGAGGGGTGTCCTCAAAGATCCAGGGATGCTAGAAACTTAGGGAAACTGGGACCAGCATTCAAAGAGCACCTTTCTCCTAGAAATCCCAAAGTGGGACCCTTGATGAGGTTTCCTAAAGTCAGCCTGCGGGCCCAGCAGCACGGGAGTAAGAGAGCCAGCTTCTCCTCTTCGACCTTGCCCCCCAGCCTCCCAGCTGCACCCAGCTTCTCTTCCTCCTCTCTTCCTCAGTTTAGCTCAAGCCTTTGCAGGAGGAGAACTCAGAATCCTGGCTCTCTCAGAACGCTGGGAAGGGAAGCGCTGGGAAGAATGGCTCTTTAGACATGCAAATAATTCTTGGCATTTTAGAACCTCAAACTACAGAATCAATTATAGGGAGAAAAGAATGTTTGGAGCTCCAGTCTGAGACAGGCACTGTGTCCTGCTTGCCTGACATCATCTCATCAAATCCTCCCAGTGACCCCGCCGTGCAAGCATTGCCAGAGAGGAGAAACCAAGGTGGTAGTTGCACAGTTAGGATGTAGCCCTAACTCCATTGGGTGACAGGGTCCCAAGTTTCCCATTGCCTGGTACATCTGACCGCTGGGCCCCATTCTTCCTTCCTGTGCAGGGACACTGCTGCCCAGCCCCACCTACTCCGTCTCTGATCACTGTAGAGTCACCTTTACAGCCTATCTCATCTCATTTGACAAATCACAGCTTCTATCGCCCTCTACCACCTTACCAAAAAGGTTGCCATGGCTTCTAAATGCTCACACCGATACTAACCTTGCCAGCTGCCTCTGGGTTCCCATAGCTGGTATTCCCTTCCCCTGTCCACACCTGCCCCCTCGACCTGAGCTTCTTTCTTTGCCTCTGCCTTCCACTGTCAGTGTCTCCCCTGCATACCCTGTTCTTTTTCCCTTTTCTAGATACTTCCCTCCCTCCATACTGGGAATTGAACCCAGGGCCTTGTGCATGCTAGGCAAGTGCTCTGCCACTGAGCCACATTCCCAGCCAGAGATTCTTCTCTTTTTAGTATTTTAAGAATGTTTATTGACATAAGAAAATGTTTGCAAGCCGGGCATGGTGGAACGTGCTTGTAATCCCAGTACTTGGGAGGCTGAGACAGGATCAGGGTTCGCGGCCAGCCTCAGCTACTTAGTGAGGCTCTCTGCAACTTAGTTCAACTTAGTTCAACTTTTATTCAAAATAAAGAATAAAAGATAGGGCTGGGTATGTAGTTCAGAGGTAGAATGCCCCCGGGTTCCATCCCCGCAAAAAAAAAGAAAATGTTTGCAGAATATATTAGGAGAATCTCTCAACTCCATTTGCATTTGCAATTATGTAAGTAATACAGGGATACATTCTCCTTGTACTAAACAACAACTCAAACACAAACAATTAACCGCTCCCTTGGTGACTCTTCCCAGAAATAACACCTGCTATCAGTTTGGAGTGTCTTTGCAGACTTTAAAAATGTATTTATAGCCAAGCATGCTAGTGCATGCCTATAATCCTGGCTACTTGGGAGGCAGAGACAGGAGGATTATGAGTTCAAGGCCAACCTATGCAACTTAGAGAGACCTTGTCTCAAAATAAAAAATAAATAAATAAAAGTATGCAGGTCTGTGGTAGAGTGCCCAGGGTTCAGTCACCAGTACAATATATATTTACATACAAGTGTATGTACACATAGAAATATGTAGTTTTGTGGGGCATATTTTGATGTAAATTGGATCATAGCATGGCAACTGTTTGTAATTTTTCTTCCTGTCTTTCTTTCTTTTGAGAGGAGGTCTCACTATGTTGTCCAGGCTGGCCCTAAATTCCTGGGTTCAAGTGGTGGTTCTGCCTCAGCCTCGAGTAGGTGGGATTTCAAGCATGCACCACCGCACCTGACTCTTATTTCTCTTAATACTGAGTATTAAGACTCTGTAACTAGCTGGGCATGGTGGCCCAGTAATCCCAATACTTGGAAGGCTGAGATAGGAGAATCACAAGTTCATGGCCAGCTTAGCAACTTAGCAAGGCTCCCTGAAACTTAGCAAGACCATGTTTCAAAAATAAACAAAATAAAATAGGGCTGAGGGTGTAGCTCAGAGGTAGAATGCCCCTGGGTTCAATTGCCAGCATCATACACACACTCACGTGCGCACACATACACACAGGCACACACATACACACATGACTCCACAGCTACATAATATATATGTAGTATATAAATTCTGCAGAAAGATACTATTCCTTACTAGGAACTTAAGAGTCCAACTTGGGCCAGTCACAGTGGCACATATCTATAATTCCAGCCCCCCACCTGGCTGAGGCAGAAGGACCACAAGTTCAAGGCCAGCCTGGGCAACTTAGCAAGATCCTGTCTCAGAATGAAATTATAAGAGCTGGGTTTGGTGGCTCATGCTTGTAATCCCAGCACTTGGGAGGCTGAGGCTGGAGGATCTGGGTTTGCGTTCAGCCTCAGCTACCTAGTGAGGCACTCCGCAACTTAGGGAGACCCTGTTTCAAAATAAAGAATAAAAAATAGGGCTGGGGGGGGGGTAGCTTGGAGGTAGAATGCCCCTGGGTTCAATCCCCAGTACCGCAAAAAAAAAAAAAAAAAAAAAAAAAAGAATGAAATTATAAAAAGGGTAAATGTAGCTCAGAAACTGAGTGTTCCTGGGTTCAATCCCCAGTGCCACAAGACAAAAAACAAAAACAAAAAAAGAGTCCAGTTTAGGCCCTGCTCCCTGTCCTATGAACAAAAATGGTTATCTAGTTTACAAGATTCAGTGCAAAACCAAACTGTGGGATTCTTTGTTTAAAATTATTAAGAAGTTCACGACTACAAGTGTTAGACCAAGCTGTGGAGGCAGGGAGGGTGCCTTTTAAGCATGGGGTACCATGTGACTGCACAGATCACATGCCCCATGAAGCTGGCCCTGCCCGTGCACTCTACAGAGACTTGCTGACTGTTGGAATGGCTGTGTCTTGGATTCTTTGAGTCAATGCATCCCCTGTTCTCACAATGAACATTCCTGTCTCAGCCTCCACATTCGATCTTGTCCTCTGATTCTGAACCCAGCCTGCCCCAGCTGCATTCTCTGCTCCAAGGCCAGACTACTGGGCATTTCAACACACAGCCCATGTTGCCGGTCAGTATTGCTCTGCACACACTCACCAATATGAAGCATGGTGTTGGACAATGACATCCCTATGCCTTAGGTGGAAAGTTTCTCCCGGAGCACAGAAATACCAACCAAGAGACTGGGTTCCGATTCCAGCCCTGCCACTAAATTTGCTGTGTGCCCTTAATTGGCACGTTGCTTAACATCTTGGCACTTTAGTGTCTTATCTGCTAAGGGGAGGGTGAGATTAGTCTTTAAAGCCACTCCCAGTTCTAAAACTCTGTATTTATATGACTCAAAGAGACTATAATAATAATAATAATAATAATAATAATAATAATAATAATAATAATCAACTAATGTTTTTGAGCACTTACTGTATACCATTTACATGCTCATTTTGTGCTCATAACAATCCTATGAGGCAGAATTTTACAGATGATGAAATAGAGACTCAGATTAAAGCATGTACTGAATGAGAAAACAGGAAATGTTCTAAAACTTGGTTATGGTGATGATTGCACAACTCAGCAGATTTGCTACAAATCATAGCAGTGTACATTCACAATGGGTCAGACTTACAGTTTGTAAACCAGATTATACCAATAAAGCTGTTAAAAGAAAGAAAGAAATGCAGCCGGGTGTGGTGGCACATGCTTGTAATCTCAGCATTCAGGAGGCTGAAACCGGAGGATCCGAGTTTGCGGCCAGCCTCAGCTACCTAGTGAGGCACTCCACAACTTAGTGAGACTCGGTTTCAAAATAAAGAATAAAAAAATAGGGCTTGAGGGTATAGCTCGGAGGTAGAATGCCCCTGAGTTCAATCCCCAGTACCGCAAAAAAAAAAAAAAAAAAAAAAAAAAAGAAAAGAAAGAAATGCACTGAAGCTAGTAAATGATAGGACCCTTTACCACCACCCCACACCACATGGACCAGCTTCCTCTCCATATTCATAGTTCTTGAAATTATGGACTCAGAAGCAGACAGCTTGGGTTCAAATCTTGGCTCTAGCACTTACTAGCTGTGAGATCTGGACAAGGTACTTGACCTCAATTTCCTTACCTATAAAATGATATCCCTGGCAGGGTGTGTTGACATGTGCCCATAGTCTCAACTACTTGAGAGGCTGAGGCGGGCAGATCACTAGAACCCAGGTAATCTGGGCAACATTGTGAGTCAATCTTTTCTTTTCTCTTCTCTTTTGTCTCGATACTGGGGATTGAACCCAGGGATATTCTACCTCCAAGCTATACCCCCAGCCTTTTTTATTTTTTATTTTGAAACAGGGTGTCACTAGGTTGCTGAGAGTCTTGCCAAGTAGCTGAGTCTGTCTTTGAACCTGCAATCCTCCTGTCTCAGCCTCCCAAGAACTGGGATTACAGGTGTGCACCACTATGCCCAGCTGAGACCCCCCCCCCCATCTCTTTAAACATTTTCAATAAAAGATCAAATATTGATACCTATTACATAAGCTTGTTGTGAGGATTAATGGGTTAATATAGGCTAAGTGCTCAGAATAGCCCTTGGCACACACAAGTGCTATATAAACATAGACTATTATCTTCTCCAGGTTTGCATGGCCAGAGCCAGGCTTCTTAAAGGGACCCATTTCTCCCTGGCAATCCACCCCCCGCCCCGCCTGCCCCCAGCCACTCTCCTGGCCCCTTAAAGAAACACTCCTCCTCAAAGGCCATCTTTGGAAAAACACTGCAGTGGCTCTCAGCACATCTCACTTCCTGGTAACAGAGTGAGGGAGAAACTGCATCTTCCCGATAAGGCAGTGACTCGCTCTCTCGGTAAAACATTCATTACTGTGCCAGCTCTTCCTCAGGGACTGTTCCTCCCGGGTCTTCATCAGCCAGAGCAGTCAACAGAGGGCCCTTCTTAGAGGGGGCCCAGGACAGTCTTAAGGCCAGAGTGGCAGAAGGTGAGGCAACTGCTTTGCCCCCACCCTGCCCTATTCCACCAGCGGCGGAAGCCCCTCTCTGGCTAATGAATCCAGCTATGAATGGACAGTCCGATTTCTATCACTGAAAAATGGGCTACTGGCACGGCGCCCACAAGCAGAGTGCACTGGCTTGGGGAGAGTGTTAGGGTGGGGCTGGAGACAGGAGTTGATACTTTCCTTGTGATCTCCCCACTTCTGCTTATACTGCAATAGCACCATGGAACTGGTTCTCTCTTCCACTAGCCCAGTGAATATTTACCACAGCCTCCTTCTAGAGGGGGCGGTATCATGCCCCCTTGGTTATCATCACTCTCTGTGGCCCATAAGCAAACTGAGGTACTTCAGCCAGCGCCTCAGGCAAGTGCAGATCCTCTGAAGCCAGGCCTAGTGTTTTTCCATTGGCTTTGGGGGAGGAAGGGAGACGCTCCCCGGACTCCACCTCACAAGCATGACGTTTACTAAAAGCCCAAGAAAATAAAGCAATGCACTCTCTTGGCATCCCTGCTAAGGGCCTGATGAACTGCTCTGGGAGCCCTGAACAAGAGTCAAAAGAGCCAAGACAGCCCCCCTGCAAGTCACTGGGAATGCAAACCTAGGATTCTGTTCATGCCCTCAAACTTCCACGACACAAACTGTGAAGCAAATTAGCATTGGTCCACAGACCTCAGGGTGGCACAAAAACAGACGGCGCCCCCAAAGAAAT
This sequence comes from Graphiurus murinus, assembly GCA_004027655.1. Classification (NCBI taxonomy): domain Eukaryota; kingdom Metazoa; phylum Chordata; class Mammalia; order Rodentia; family Gliridae; genus Graphiurus; species Graphiurus murinus. The sequence continues at coordinate 8,170 of PVLC010039249.1, forward strand.
CAGACTGTGGCTGAAAAAGCATTTTCTATGCTTGCTGGGGCTTCCAAAGTGCTCATCTTGTCTCAGGCCGGGTCTGAGACTCTATGCAGGTGACAACAGGCTTCTGAGCTGATCTTTTAAAACCCATTTGTCAGTTGACATTGATCTTCTTGCTAACAATCTCCAACCCTGAAGCAGGATGGCTCTAATTGGGGAGGAGGGGCTGTAGGGGAGCCCTGGAGTTTTAAGGTGAGGTCAGCAGGGCTTGGAGCTGGCTTCTCAGTGGAGGAGGGGCACAGTGACCACACCAATGAAGACTGCAGTGAGCCTGAATCCCTCTCCTTCCATCACTCATCAACTATGTCATTCCCCTGCACCCTCTTGCTCATCCACCAGCCCTCCCTGCAGCCAGGCCTGGCCTTTACCTCTTATTGATTTTCATATTTAAGGAAAATCCATTTGCTTAATTCAGAGCAACTGAGTCATCGCTGTGTTCAGACGAAAACCACTCACAAAGTAGGCACTTGGCAAAGGCCACTTCTGAGATGGGCGGGGACCCTGTTTCTTACCCAAGCAGCACTCTGTCCAGCCACTTCTGGCGTCTCCTTTCTGTCACTCTGTCCTGTCAACCTTTCCAGTAGCCTTCATGTCATCTGTCCATCACCCTAACCCCACTGACCCCTCCTGCCACCCCTCCACCAACTGTCCGCATGCTCCTGGGTTTGCCTACAAGTACAAGTTCACTGTTGGAGGCCTGTGATCGGGACACTTGGAGCAAGGTCAGAGAGATTATATGACTAGCCACTCATACATGGGAGAGAAATGCTGGTCCTACACCCAGATGGAAGAGACTTAACCCTTCCAAAGTTTTAGCTTTAACCTTCTTTTCCACACTCAAGGAACAGCATCAAACCAACATTACCCGTATGGGTGGATGGTGCCCTCCCTCAGTCAGCCACATGTGGGTGATGCCCATGCATACCCACTGCATAGTCCTTTGTCCCCAGGGCTAGAAGGGCCAACTCAGTCAACCCTCCATCCTTAAGCACTCAAAAAAGGACAGTGCTGCTTCTTAGAGGACCAGGCTGCCCTGTGCAGGCTGAGCAGGGAAGAACTCTATTTAGTACATCGTGTTTGTGTGTGTGTGTGTGTGTGTGTGTGTGTGTGTGTGTGTGTGTTACTGGGGATTGAACCCAGGGGCATTCTACCTCCAAGCTACACCTCCAGCCCTTTTCCTTTTTTATTTTGAAACAGGGTCCTGCTAGGTTGCTGAGAATTTTGCTACATTGCTGAGGCAGTCCTTAAACCTGTGACCCTCCTGCCTCAGCCTCCCAAGTACTGGAATCACAGGTGTGTATCACCACGGCTGAGGAACCCAGGGATGCCCATGCCCTCAGGGTTACACCTGCAGCCCTTTTTTATTCTTTATTTTGAAACCGAGTCTCACTAAGTTGCGGAGTGCCTCACTAGGTAGCTGAGGCTGGCCGCGAACCTGGATCCTCCGGTCTCAGCCTCCTGAATGCTGGGATTACAAGCGTGCACCACCACGCCCGGCTACCTGCAGCCCTTTTTAATTTTCATTTTGAAACAGGGTCTTGTCAAGTTGCTCAGAGTCTCACTGCATCGCAAAGGCTGTCCTCAAACCTGCCATCCTCCTGTCTCAGGAGTACTGAGAGTACAGGTGCACACCACTGCGCCCGGCTATACTTCTTCATTTAATCCTTCCAGCAATCTTATGAGACAGGAACTGTTATTATCCCATTTTACAGATGAAGAAATGGAGGCAGCCAGGGTTAAAGAATTTGTTCAAGTTCCCATGGGTGACAAATAGTAGGCCCAGGCAGTCTGCCTTGACAGCCCCCACTTTTAGCCACTTATGCGCGGGGCAGGAGGCTCATCTTCACACTGCCGAAAGATAGTTCACTCCTCTTGTGGACAAAAATCCTAGAAACTCTTTTCCCTGATCAACCGGGAACATCTTGGATGTCACTATCCACTGTCTCATGACCCCTATGTCCCCAGCCACCGTGCAGATCAACTGGGTAGGGGATTTAATCCTGATTAGGATTCAGGGGCTTTAATTCTGCCTCTGCCCCACACTGGCTGATTTGGCCAGCAAAGAGCTTGGTGACCTCCTAGGGAGTAAGCCTTTTGCTTCCCTCAACCTCTCAACCTCCAACCCCAAGACCCTAGAAATCAACCAGTCCCCACACGTGTTGGCTTGGAGCTGGGGAAACGTTTGATCTCAATCTGCTGGGTCCTCGGCCAGTTACTGCCTTTGCCACGTAGCTCAAAGCCTCCTAGGAGTACAGGCCACCTGGTTTCCTCCTGCCCTGCTGTTGTTGCAAAGCAGAGAAGTCCCCAGGCCATGAGGCAGAAGGGGAGTGACTCCGGAGCATCCAGGCCGCTCTGGCTGCGGCACTCCTGTGTAGGCTCCTCAGATCCTAGTATTTTCTCTCTCCTTCCCAAGTTCATGAAAGAAAGCAAGGCAGGGTCAGGAAGGTGGGGGAACGACGCTTATTTTACTAAGCATCTACTATTTTTGAGACACTTCCTGGACCTCTCCCCTTTTCTGAACCCTAGAGTCCCATTTCCAATAGCATGACCCTTAGAGGGGTGCAGAGGGAGAAAGGGGGTGACCCGAGTCAAAAGCTGTCCGCTATTCGGGTTCTCCGAAAGAACCGCCAACCAGAGGCAACCCTGGGATGCGTGTGGGGGAGGGAGGCACCCTGGCCTGGAAGTGGTGGTGGCGAGTCCCTGGGCAAAGGAAAGGCTCAATTGTGCAAAGACTTCCTGCTCTGACAGCTCGCTGCCCCAGCTCCGCCGCCCAGCAGCCAACTTTCTGCGGCGGGCCCGGGAGGCGGGGCGGGAAGGCGAAGGCAGGAAAGGGTTACGGGAATAGCTTTCCAATGACAAAGTCTGGAAGGGCCCCATGCCTCCGCCCCTCGGCGGGTTAAACTGGCACAGTGCTGGGGAGGAAAGCGAGGGCGATCCGGAGCCCAGCCGCCCCTCCGCTCGCCCCCGGCCGCGGGCACTCCCTCCCCGGGCCCGCGGCGCAGGCAGCCGGCGTGTGCCTGGGGCAGCGGGTCACCAGGCTCCGCCCCCAGCCGCCGGCCCCGGGGACGGCACTTTGTTCAGGATGCGGCTTCCTCCTCATTGTGGGGCGGGAGCCGGCGGCGGCCGTAGTGCGAGGCGGGAGGCTGAGACCCGGACGAGGGGCCGGCCCGGCGCGGGGAGACCCCAGGAAACTTTGTGACTCGGAAGAGAGGACGCCCGGACCCGCGCGGCTCCGAGAGATGCGCGTCGCTGCCCCGCGGCGTGGACCCCCGGCACCCGAGCGCAGGAGCGCCGGTGAGTGGCTGGCGCTGGGAGGGCTGCGGACTGTGCCCCGCTCAGGGGACCCTAGACCGCGCGGGCGAAGGAGCGCCTGGCCCCGAGGGAGGCTGTGGGCTGGGCTCGGGAGACGCGCTGGAATAACAACGGAGATGCTAGCGGCTTCCAGGGGAAGGGTGTGCGGAGGCGTCCCTACCCGACCGCGGGCTGATCCTGGAGTCCGCTCTCTAGGGCTAACCAGCTAACCAACTCCAACCATTCTGAGCCTGTTTCCCTTCCTAGGAAGTACTTGCGATTTAAAGTGCGTTGTGTTCTTATAATTAGAGGCACCAAGTGCTGCGTTATTACACACACACACACACACACACACACACACACACACACACACACACACACACTTCTCCCTTTCTTTGAAGAGACGACCTAACTCTTCTCCCATCCCAGCGGGAGTGAGGGAAACAGCTGGAACAGGTGACCTTGCTGGGCCCCCAGGATGCGCTAAGAAGGCGCCCTCTAGTCAGTTTCCCAAAGGCTTTTTTGTTTTTGTTTTTGTCTCAGAGCAGAAAAAGTGTTCGTGCAGGAAAGGGAGAAGGCGAGGGACAGAAGTTGGGTAAATGCGAGGCCAGGCGCTCACCTGAGAGCGCCAGGTGCCTGGGGGGGGGGGGGCTAAGTCCTGGTGGTCCCTTCTAAGCCTTGGAGCCGATAAAAACTGGTCACAGGATAGAGACTAGCCAGGTCTGCAAAGGACAGAGAAGAGCCAGAAATTGGGGAGGCGAGTGGTCAGGGCAGTGTGCTAGGGTAACATCCACCCAGCAGAGAGGGTTCCTTGTGCCCAGAGCTGAACGCAGGAAAATCAGCTGGTGAGTCAATGGGACTTTGTTAGGACAGTCACAGGGCGCAGCTGGCTCCCGCTTAAGGGAAGCACTGGGTCCACCCCCCACCCCCCACCACTCCTTGATAACATGCTGTTTATCTGGCTTCCTGTTTCAGGGATTGGGATACCATTGGCTCTTTCAAATTCAATGGTGAGAAGCCTGTGGCCAGCTAGCTCTGCAAAAGTGTGGCTTGATTGGGTTTTTATCTTGTGGTCTATCTCTTTCCCCCTCTTACCTTTAAGATTCTCCCCACCCCCGAATTTCTTATAATGGGGCAGTAGGACTTCAACAAAGAGTGGCCTCCCCCAAGTAGGCGGAGCTCCAGAGACCTTCAGGCCAAAGATGCACGTGACTCCAGCTTGCTTATGAATTTTTTAATCTTGCTTTGAATTTTGGTTGGTGCATCTTTGGGTTCACTGTGGAAAGGGAGACCCTGAGGGAATGGCAGTAACTATGGACTTCCTCTTGTAAGATGAGCTTTATGCGGGTACATACTTTCACTGTTGGTTTCTAGGGAAAGTTCTCCATTTGTAATTCTCTATCTGGCTGTGTTGCCAACTCTCTGGATGATCGGAAAGCAAATGATTCCACACCTCTCTGCCCTGGTTTTCACGTTTGCAAAATTGAGCTGGGGAAAAATAGCTTTTGCTGGAAGAATACGGAAGGTTTTTCAGATCTGTGCTCCAGCCTCTGGGGTCCATTTCCAGAACTTTCCAGGTAAGAGTGCATATATCATAAAGAGATAGCAGCCCCTAATTCGAACTCTTCTGGCAACTTATCTGAACTCCCTGGGGGCAGCTCTTACATTCTGCTTTGTATTTTAGACATTCGGGTGTTTATACACAGGCTTTACTTCCCTGCGAATCTCTTCCAGCCAAACACCCTTATCTGACCACCAAACACCCAGCATACAGTCGGCACTTTATACATATTTGCTGAGTAAAATGGGGTGGGGGGATCTAAGTACCACCCTGAGACCTCCCATCTCACTTGCTCATTTGTTTATCTTTGGGAGTTGCTTGATTTGTCCCTCTCAACACCCACACTCACATCCAAAACACCATGGTTCCTAAGGAGGCTGATTTCTGGATCTGGCTTCCCTGGTGAGACTTGGCTTGGGAAAACTGAAAGCAGGAAGATGCTGTTTGTCCTTCCCTTGCCCAGTCTGCACCCCCACCCCACCCCAAGTCCACAGAGCCTCTGATATCAACTCAGCTTTAGCCCAGTCGAAATGAGTGGCCTAGAGTAGAAAAGTCTCCTGTCCATCTCTTCAGATTTCTCTTTTTCATCTTTCCATTTTCAATCAATGTCACTTCCCCCTTCTTTTAAAGTTCTTTTGAATTCTCAAAGGGTTTGTTTATGAAAACTTGGACTCTTGAAGTCAAAGGCTTTCTGTCCCTCCCAACTCCAGCCTCACCCTCCTCCCTTCCCAGACAAAACTCCAGGCCTCCTGAAGGGAGGGACTGCTCCCAGCCACACAGCTGTGGTGCTGCAGAGGCCAGCCTACCACACTGGTCCTCTGGCTCCCTGTCCAGAGCTCAGTCCCTTCTAGCAAATTGCCTCCTCCAACTCAGAATTTTCCCGCCCTAGTGTTTCATCCACAGATCTCAGCAGACCTTACTTAGCTGTTAACAAGAGGGAGGAGCAGGAACGGCAAGGAGTAAGAAGAGCTATCTCTGTGAAGGAACCAACTACCAGCTTTTAGTCTCTGGAATGGGGAGATCTAAGAAATGTGGCAATACTTGGCAAACACTTCATCTTTCTGGCCTCTAGTCCCCCCCCCCTCAGACACACACACACACACACACACACACACACACACACACACACACACACACTAATTAGAAACACCTTTAGTTCCTTCTTTGATTAAAAAAAAATCCTGAAAAACATCTCCTCAGTAAAGAGTTTCCTGGGCCTAATCTGTTTCTCCACCTCCTAGGAAGACTGACTCAATTTCCTGCAAGGGGCCTGGGATTTTGCTTCC
>PVLC010039250.1:0-14378 GCA_004027655.1 Graphiurus murinus
TTTTTTTTTTTTTTTTTTTTGTGGTACTAGGGATTGAACTCAGGGGCATTCTACCTCCGTGGTACACCCCCAGCACTACTTTTTATTCTTTATTTTGAAACCGGGTCTCACTAAGTTTCGGAGTGCCTCACTAGGTAGCTGAGGCTGGCCAGGAACCCAGATCCTCTGGTCTCAGCCTCCCGAATGCTGGGATTACAAGCGTGCGCCACCACGCCCGGCACAGGACGCTACTTCTTGAAATGGCTTTTCAGCTGGGCACGGTGGCGCGTGCCTGGGGTCACAGTTCTTGGGAGGCCGAGGCAGGTGGAGGAGTGAGTGGGAAGCGGGCAGATCTGAACAGATCCCAGGTAAGGGAGCGCTGAGAGACACATCACACGGCTCTGATGGGGACGTCCCTCTGAGGGGGGTGAGGCCCTCTCTGCAGCCCGGAGGAGGATGGCAGAAAGGAAGCAAGGGGACATGTGCAGAGGGGGAACTGGGGTCCCCAAAGGAATGGGCTAAGGAACATGCCTGTGGGTGAGAAGCAGAGGAAGGAGCTTACTGCTAAAATTAGAAAGAAAAAATAGAAATTAGATTTTTTTTTTTTTTTTTTTTGTGGTACTGGGGATTAAACCCAGGGACATTCTACCTCTGAGCTAACCTCTAGCCCTATTCTTATTCTTTATTTTGAAACAGGGTCTCACTAAGTTGTAGAAGGCCTCACTCAGTAGCTAAGCCAGCCACGAACCTACGACCCTCCTGTCTCAGCCTCCGAAGTACTGGGATGACAAGTGTGTGCCACCACGCCCCGCTGACCATGGAACTTTTATTTATTTATTTATTTGTGGTCCTTTGTTTTTTGGTTTTTGATTTTTTTTTTTTTTTTTGGGGGGTACTGGGGATTGAACTCAGGGATTGAACTCCGAGCTACACTCCCAGCCCTATTTTTTATTCTTTATTTTGAAACAGGATCTCACTAAGTTGTGGAGTGCCTCACTAAGTAGCTGAGGCTGGCTGCGAACCCGGATCCTCCGGTCTCAGCCTCCCAAATGCTGGGATTACAATCGTGCGCCACCACGCCCGGGTACTATGGAACTATTATTTTTAAATTTTCTTAATTTTTATTTTTTGTGGTACTGGGGATTGAACTCAGGGGTATTCTACCTCCGAGCTACACCCCCAGCCCTATTTTTTATTCTTTATTTTGAAACTGAGTCTCACTAAGTTGCAGAGGGCCTCACTAGGTAGCTGAGGCTGGCCGCGAACCCGGATCCTCCGGTCTCAGCCTCCCGAATGCTGGGATTACAAGCGTGCGCCACCACGCCCGGCCCTATGGAACTTTTAAAAAATATATTTTTAAAAATTTTTTGAGGTGCTGCGGATCAAAGGCAGGGTCTTGCAAATGCTAGGCAACCAGTTTCCCATTAAGCTACACCCCAGCCCTGGAATTTTAAGTGTACTTAAAAGTCAGTAGTCGTGTGGTGGGGCAGGCCTGTAATCTCAGTACTTGGGAGGCTGAGACAGGAGGGTTGCAGGTTCAAGGCCAGGCTCAGCAACTTAGTGAGAGCCTGTTTCAAAATAAAAAATGAGACTGGGGTGTAGCTCAGAGGTAGACTAGCCCTGGGTTTAATCCTTAGTACCGCAAAGAAAAAAAATGTTGATTATGGAATTTATTAGAGAGGTTACTGAGAGGTTAATGGAAGATACTTGACAATTGTGAAGCACCAAGGATGCGCCAGACTCAGTGCTTGGTCTTTTTTTTTTTTTTTTTTTTTTTTTACTTTTTGATGTGGGGGTTGAACCTCTGAGCTACATCCGTTGTCCTATTTTATTTTTTATTTAGAGACAGTTTTGCTAAATTGCTCAGGCTGGTCTTGATCCTGAAATCCTCCGGTCTCAGCCTCCCAAGTACTGGAATTACAGGCCTGTTCCACCATGCCTGTAATTGTGCTTGGTCCTTCACTTACATAAATAATTTAACCTTCACATCACCTCTCCTGGAAGCATCTCGATTTTTTAGTTGGGAAAACTAACTCTTTTTGGTACTGGGAAAATTAACTTTTTTTTTTTTTTTTTTTTGGTACTGGGGATTGAACCCAGAGACATTCAACCTCCAAGCGACACCCCAGCTTGATTTTCTTTCTTTATTTGGAAACAGGTTCTCACTAGGTTTCTGAGAGCCTTGCTACGTTGCTGAGGCTGGCTTTGAACTTGCGATCCTCCTGCCCGGCTCGAAAACTAATTTTTTAAAAGCTTTTTATTGTGGACATCATGTGCCTTCTGATACAAGTATAAAAGTCACCGCTGAAGTATTCTTGTCAGAAACAGAGCTGCTGTGGAATCTGGTCCCCAGGCCCTACTAACCCTTCAGGCGCTGGAGAACACGGGCATGTTGCAGGTGCCTTCGGATGCTGCCACAGAGCCCAGAGCGTGGGAAGTCGCAGGATTTAACACAGTTGATCTTGAGAAAGTCGGACAATTTGATACACACAAAAGAAGACAAACAGGAGCCGGGCGTGGTGGCACACGCTTGTAATCCCAGCATTTGGGAGGCTGAGACCGGAGGATCCGGGTTTGCTGCCAGCCTCAGCTACCTAGTGAGACACTCTGCAACTTAGTGAGACCCTGTTTCAAAATAAAGAATAAAAAATAGGGCTGGGGGTATAGCTCGGAGGTAGAAGGCCCCCGAATTCAATCCCTAGTACCGAAAAAAAAAAGAAGAAGAAGAAGAAGACAAACAGGACAAGAACCCTCTGTGTGCCCATCACTCAGCTTCAGCAATGACCAACTGGCGACCCATTTTCTTTTCCCTGTGCCCTCCATTTCCTACCCCACCACCAATTCCCAAAATCCTAGTTATCATGCCACTTTGCCCACAAATATTTCAACGCGTCTTTAAAAAATGAGGACTCCTAGCCGGGCGTGTTGGTTGGCCCACACTTGTAATCCCAGTACTTGGGAGGCTGAAACAGGAAGATCTGGGTTCGAGGCCAGCCTCAGCTACTTAGTAAAGCCCTCTGCAACTTAGACCCTGTTTCAAAATAAAGAATAAAATAGGACTGGAGGTGGAGCTCGGAGGTAGAATGCCTCTGAGTTCAATCCCCAGTACCACACACAAAAAAAAAAAGAAAGAAAGAAAGAAAGAAAGAAAATAGGGCTGAGAGTGTAGCTCGGAGATAGAATGCCCCTGGGTTCAATCCCCAGGACCTCAAAAACAAAAATCAAAATCGAAAAAACAAAGGACTCTTTTTTTTTTTTTTTTTTTTTTTTTTGCTGTACTGGGGATGGAACATTGAGGGCATTCTACCTCCGAGCTATACCCCCAGCCCTAGTTTTTTTATTCTTTATTTTGAAACAGGGTCTCACTAAGTTGTGGCGAGCCTCATGAAGTCGTTGAGGCTGGCCATGAACCCGGATCCTCTAGTCTCAGCCTCCCAAGTACTGGGATTACAAGCATGTGCCACCACGCCCAGCTCAAAGGACTCCTTTAAAAAACCCATAGAGCCATCATTCCTAAATGAGTAATACTCCTTTAATATCAGTATCTCAAATATCTAGCCATTGTTCACTTGCTCTTGATTGTCTCATAAATTAAAAAAATATATATCTTTTGTTTCAATCTCAATCCAAATCAGGCCAATACATTGAGATTGGTTGCTTTGTCTCTTAAGTCTTTTCATTGGAAAGCTCCTCCACCTATCTCTGTCTTTCTCTCTTTTTTTCTCCTTCCCTTGAATTTTGTTTTGTTTATGAAGGTACTGGGGATTGAACTCAGGGACATTCTACCTCCAAGCTCTACCCTCAGCCCTTTTTATTTTTATTTCTATTTTTTGTGGTAATGGGGATGGAACCCAGGGATATTCTACCTCTGAGCTACATCCCTAGCCCTATTTTATTTTCAGTTTGAAACAGGGTCTCACTAAGTTGCCGAGGCTGGCTTTGAACCTGCGATCCTCTTGTCTCAGCCTCCCACGTATTGGGATTACTGGTGTGCGCCACCATGTCTGGCTCCTTTTTTTTTTTTTTTGAAACAGAGTCTCACCAGGTTGCTGAGAATCTTGCTGAATTGCTGAGTCTGGCCTTCAACCTGCAATCCTTCTGTCTCAGCCTCTTAAGTACTAGCATTATAGGTGTGTGCCACTGTGCCCAGCGGAATTTATTTGTTGAAGAAAACAGATTTTTGTCCCCAGAATTTTTTATATTCTGAACTTTATAGATTTGTCCCCTTGTTTTGTGTATGTGTTCCTCTATCCTTTGACTTCTTGTAAATTTAAAATGATAATTAGTCTGATCAGATTGCTAGTCAAACTGCTGGCCACAGGTGGTATGTGTTTTCTTTTTTTTTTTTTTTTTTTTTTGCGGTACTGGGGATTGAACTCAGGGGCATTCTACCTCCAAGCTATACCCCCAGCCCTATTTTTTATTCTTTATTTTGAAACAGGGTCTCACTAAGTTGCAGAGTGCCTCACTAGGTAACTGAGGCTGGCTGCGAACCTGGATCCTCCGGTCTCAGCCTCCCAAATGCTGGGATTACAAGTGTGTGTGACCATGCCTGGCTGTGTGTTTTCAGGATGGGGTGAAGAATGCTGTTTGTCTCTTTTCTAATTTTTTTTTTTTTTTTTGTACCTGGGGTTGATTGAACCCAGGGGTTTTCTACCTCTGAGCTACATCCTAACCCTATTTTTTTTTTTTTTTTTATTTTGAAATAGGGTCTCACTAAGTTGCAAAGGGCCTCACTAAGTTGCTGAGGCTGGCCTTGAACCTGAAATCCTCCTGTCTCAGCCTCCCAAGTACTGGGATTACAAGCATGAGTCACCACACCCCACTTGAGCTATTCAAATTTAAGTCGCTCTACAACCAGGAAGTGGAGGAGCGCTGGAGTTGACTCTGAGGTCTCTGATTTCAAACTTAAGATCTGACCATTTCTTCAAAGATTAACGGCAAGCTGGGTGTGGTGGTGCACTCTCTATAATCCCAGTACTTGGGAAGCTGAGACAGGAGGATCGCAGGTTCAAGGACAGCCTCAGCAAGTAGTGAGATTCTCATCAACCTAGCGACACCCTGTTTCCAAATAAGAAATAAGATTAGGCTGGGGGTGTGGCTCACATGGTGGCACACACTTGTGATTCCAGTACTTGGGAGGCTGAGACAGGAGGATCTTGGGTTTTCGGCCAGCCTCAGCTACTTCGTGAGGCCCTCCGCAACTTAGTGAGACCCTGTTTCAAAATAAAGAATAAAAAATAGGGCTGGGGGTGTAGCTCAGAGGTTCAATCCCCAGTACTGAAAAAAAAAAAAAATTAAGGGCAGTGAAGTACAGGAAGAATTGAGGAGGACGGAGGCTGGGACCAGAGACATGGCTGCATCTGAACTTTGGTGAGCTGGACTCTGCAGGGCAGTAAGACAGCAGGCAGTCTCGGCCATGATCCAGAGCGCGGGACGAGGGTGTGGCTGAGGGTGGCCCTGGGGATTGTGGTCTTTCTGCAGAGGAAGGTGCCAGCCACAGGGTCTGGTAGTACTATGGCTCCTGCAGGCAGTTGGGTTCTGAATCCCAGGCACCTGGTTATGCAGAAACCTGTGGTTTTTTTTTTTTGTTTTTGTGGTACTGGAGATTGAACTTGGGGAGTATTCTACCTCTGAGCTACACCTCCAGTCCTATTTTTTATTCTTTATTTTGAAACAAGATCTCACTAAGTTATGGAGGGCCTCACTAAGTAGCTGAGGCTGGGCACGAACCTGGATCCTCCCATCTCAGCCTCCCAAGTACTGGGATTACAAGCATGTGCCACCCCACCCGGCTGAAACCTGTATCTTTTGTGATTTTTTTTTTGTTGTTGTTGTTTGTTTTTTTTTTTTTGGTACTGGAGATGAAACCCAGGGGCATTCTACTTCCAAGTTACATACCCCTTTTTGAAATAAGGTCTCTTTAAGTTGCTGAGGTTCTCACTAAGTTGTCAGGGCTGGCTTCAAACCTGCGATCCTCCTGTCTCAGCCTCCCAAGTAGTGATGTTACAGGTGTTCATCATTTTAATGACTTAAGAAATTGTTTATTTCTAGGCACTGCCCTTTTCTCCAAGAAGGGTTTGAAATGGAGGATGTTTCCTTTTATACCAGTAAGTGAGAGGCTGAGACAGGAGGCTCACAGGACTGAGGCCAGTACACGGCAAATTAGTGAGCCCCTGTTTCAAAATAAAAAGTAAAATAGGGTTGAGGGTATAACTTTGGGACAGAATGCCCTGTGTCCAATCCTCAGTCACACATACACACACGCACTTGAATAATCTTTTTTCAGATAAGAGCATTACATGTTAACTCACCCACACTTTCCATCTCAGAAAGCTGTAACACAGGAATCCCACCTGACAGACGAAAATCTGGAAGCAAATCTATTACTGTATTAACTTCAGTTATTTCAGTAGACGGGGAGGATGGGATTACTGGGAGCTGATATTTAGTGCTAACCTGTTCAGTGTTTGGATTTGTTTGAGCTTGCATCCTATTTGTTATGGGGGAAGGGCAGGGGAAGCCAAATCAACAAATAAAAACCAACCGATACAGATATGATTTAAAATAATTACAATAAAATGGCAGCGTATTAAACGTTTCACCATTTGCTTGTTCATGTAACAATACATCTTGGAAGGTGTAATAGTTATATGGCTATTTATAATGGTTATTATAACTAGTTATTAGGTAGGCATTGCTCAGAAATTGTAATGGAGGTAAAAGAATCAAAATCATACTTGTTAATTGATCAGTGATAGGCTTCTGTAATTTATTGGTGTAAGCAATTCTTAGAAGCAAAAAGATCTAAGTCGTGTGTGTGTGAGTGTGAGTGTGTGTGTGCATGTGTGTAGTACTAGGTATTGAACCCAGGGACGCTCTACCCCCAAGCTACGCCCCCAGCCCTATCTTATTTATTTATTTACTTATGTATTTATTTATTTATTTTTTTCGGTACTGGGGATTGAACTCAGGGGCATTCTACCTCCGAGCTACACCCCCAGTCCTATTTTTTATTCTTTATTTTGAAACCGAGTCTCACTAAGTTGTGGAGTGCCTCACTAGGTAGCTGAGGCTGGCCGCGAACCTGGATCCTCCGGTCTCAGCCTCCCGAATGCTGGGATTACAAGCGTGCGCCACCACGCCCACCCGGCTATGTATTTATTTTTTGAAACAAAGTCTCACTAAGTTGCAGAGGGTCTAAGTTGCTGAGGCTGGCCTCTAACCTATGATCCTCCTATCTCAGCCTCCCAAGTACTGGGATCACAGGCATGCATCAGCACACCTGGCTCTAAGTCTTAATCCTACTTTAGACTAATCTTCCCTGTAGCCACTGTCTGGATTGGACTAAGAAGATCTTTTTTCCAAATAATTAAAAAAAAATTCCCTATAGAATATCAAGGAGAGATGTATTATAATATTTGCCTTATGAATCATGTGCCCGTGTGCTCATGTAAAATGAGTTTCATGCTTTCAGCAAAAGCAAAAAGGCCTGGTGTGGTGGCACATGCCTGTAATTCCAGTATTTGGGAAGCTGAGACAGGAGGATTGCAAGTTCAAGGCCAGCCTCAGCAACTTAATGAAACTCTCAGTAGCTTAGTGAGATCCTGTTTCAAAATAAAAGCTAAAATAGGGCTGGGGGCATAGCTCAGAGGTAGAATGCCTCTGGGTAAAAAAAAAAAAAAAAATCTCTACTCTGAAGTTTGTAAATATATGTTTTCTTTCATAGCACAGTACTGCAAAGAAGCTCTCTTAACTGGGTGGTGTTTCTGGTTTCAGTGGGGCCGGTTCCCCTCTCTGAATTACCAGCTTGTGGGGTGGGTTTGGAGCAATGCCACAGCCGGGAGTGATCACTGGTTTTCTGCATACATCTGCATATTTCCTCAAACGTGGACCGCAGGCCACAATGCAATTAGACGGCCAAACTGCCAAGCGGAGTTTCTGAACCCAACGCATCTCCCTGGGCCTGACTTGCATATTAAAGACGCCCACTAAATACATCCTATCAGCACGTCATTCTCTCGCCTGTCATACGCACCCCTCCCAAGTATACCTTATTTTTAAATAATTATTTGAAAGACCTGATAATAGATATAGAGTTTAAATTTTTTTTTTTTTAAAACTGATTACTGATGAACAAAACACAAACCACCCCAGAAACGGAGTTCACACAACCAAATTTCTGCCACCTTGGATTTTACACGAAAGCATGATCTGTACTAGTTTTCTCGGATGGAGTACCATCTCCGGTTATCTGCCAAGAGTGGTCAAGAGGCAGAACCCCTAGAAGAAGAGTTAGCATATGAAGGGAGAGTGGATGGAGCAACATGCTTCTCCCCGGGGCTCTCTTTATCAACAGACCCCTCCTGGAGAATAGAGCCCAGCGTTTTCTGTTTCCAGCGGACCATATGGCATGATAGGAGGCCACTTTAATGACTGATTAGCATACCCTTCCAACGAGGCTTTCCTGGTTAAACCGGCTTGGCAAAATCTGAATTTTAAAATCTTTGCATGTGACGTCCTAGAATAAACAAGGCAGGAATGTCTGTTTGCTTTTGCTAGTACCAGGAGGAGAAGCCACTGAGCTTTTGTGATGATGCCCGTGGAAAACTTCAGGGTAGCCACCTCCTCCCATAGCCCTTGCGGCTGGAGGTTTGGGGATCGGCTTGAGGATTCCCCACTCTGCCTAAATGCTGTGCTTTAAATTATGCTTGGTCTGCCTTCTGTGACCTTGAGCCTGCCTTTGTGGGGAAGGAGAGAGACTCTCTGGCTGAGAGCTAGTCACCTACTTGCCTCATTAAAAAGCCTTTTAGCATGAGGAGAAGGACTGGGAACCCACGGGCATTCTACCTCCAAGCTACACCCCCAGCCCTTTAAATTTTTTGTTTATGTTTTTGTTTTGAATCAGGGTCTTGCTAGATTGCTGAGGGTCTCACTAAGATACTGGGACTGGTCTTGAATCTGCGATCCTCCTGTCTCAGTCTCCCAAGAACTAAGATTACAGAGTGGACCACCACTTTGTTTAACCTTCACAAAAAGCCCAATATGACTGTATTGAGGGATAGGGTCTTTACGAGGTGATTAAGATTGCATGATGTTTCATTAACAGAGGAATGAATTACAAAATTATGGGATATATACACAATGGAATTCTACTCGGCCATAAAGAAGAACAAAATTATGTCATATGCAGGAAAATGGATGTCGTTCACACACACACACACACACACACACACACACACACACACACACACACTTCCGTCCTGCCAACTTCCACCCCCGAGGAAGGCTCACCCATGCCCCAGAACTCCTCTCCCTGTACTCCGTCCCTTCCGGGCTTCGTGCCCCTTTAGTTTAAGCCTGAGGCTGTTCCCTCGTCCTCTCTGTATTCTTGAGTATCCCATACACGGCAGCAGTTGCTGCTGCTGAACACCTCCAAGCTATACTCTCAGCCCTTTTCCTTTTTTTTTTTTTTTATTTATTTTGAAGCAGTGTCTCGCTAAGTTGCTGAGGGTCTTGCTAAGTTGCTGAAGCTGGTCTCGAACCTCCAATCCTCCTGTCTCAGCCTTCCAGGTACTGGGATAACAGCCGTGTAGCACCATACCTGGCTTCTTATACATAGGAGGTTCTTAATAAATACCAGTTGAATACTGAATGAAAACAGCCGGGAGTAGTGGACATCAGTAACCCTGGAGTAGAGAGACCTCAACCTTCATCTTTCCCTTGAGAGCTTAGCCAGGGACTGGACATGTGAGAAAGTGCTTTGTAGCTGTGACAGGACATACATCCTAAGACCATTCTTTTTTAGAATCAGTCCTGCTTCATGCTATCTGCCTTTTCTCCTCCTCCTCCTCCTCCTCCTCCTCCTTGTTCTTCTTCTTTTGGCATAGGGAATTGGATCCAGGGGCATTCTACCTCTGAGCTACACCCCCCAGTCCTACTTTTTATTCTTTATTTTGAAACAGGGCCTTGCTAAGTTGTGGAGGGCCTCACTAAGTAGCGGAGGCTGGCCAATCCTTCTGTCTCAGCCTCCCAAGTACTGGGATTACAAGCATGTGCCACCACATCCAGTTTACTTTTTATTTTGATGCAGGGTCTCACTAAGTTGCTGAGGGCCTCACTAAGTGGCTGAGGCTGGCCTTGAACCTGCAATCTTCCTGTCTCAGCCTCCCAAGTACTGGGATTACAGGTATGCGCCACCACACACCTGACTCTGCCTTCAATTCTCACTACTATGCTTCCTAAAGACATGAAGAAGTGATTTGAGAATGAATCCGGGCCAGTGGTGTTCTTTCATCTCCAGATAGAACCAAATCTTTTCTTTCTTTCCTTCCTTCTTTCTCTTTCTTTCTTATACTAGGGATTGAACCCTGGGGCATTCTACCTCTGAGTCCTATTTTTTTATTCTTTATTTTGAAACAGGGCCTCACTAAGTTGTGGAGGGCCTCACTAAGTAGCTGAGGCTGGCCGCGAACCCGGATCCTCCTGTCTCAGCCTCCCAAGTACTGGGATTACAAGCGTGTGCTACCATGCCCTACTGAACTGAATCTTTTCTGTGATTCAGGGATATTTTATTTTTGGCTGTGTCCTCCTGGGTCTCTATGTTCTAGCCTAAGACCAAGGCTCAGTTAGCATGTCAGAGTGAAAGGGACTCGTGTCTAAAATCTGATAGTGACCAGCCACAACGCTGGTTCCAGAGCAGCTCCGCTGCATTTTCCAGAACCTTCCTCCCAACAGTTACCGTGTTAGAACCCCGGTCTGTGCATCTCATCGTCTTCCTAACCCTCTTTTCTATGGTAACAAGGTCAACGGACAGCGGTGCCGGCAAATCTCTGAAGCTTAACGTGCCTAATTAACTCTCGTACGCCACAGACAGGAGCCTGCGCCATTTATGGTGGAAAGAAGTGAGAAAATGTCCCCTGCCCTGGGTATCAGGTGACTAACACAGCTCTGCCAAAGCTTGACTGTGGAACAGCAGGCCTCTGAAGCCGGCGGTGTTAAGTGCACACCAAATATTCAACCCAGACATGTCGGGCTGGAGCTATTCTGGGGCTCATAAAGCTTTCATCAGAATCAGAGGTGAAATATTTGGCTTCATGTGTAAGTCCTATATTTCTAAAGCCCTTGGGGGCTCATTTAGTATTCCCAGCAGAAGGTCACAAGGTTGCTGCTCAGGGGTCCTGGTTTAGCACAGCTGATGACTCGGAGCAGGAGAAGCTTCCGTGACTTGCCAGAAACCAGAACCTGGCTCCTCCTGGACGTGGTCCACTCTGTCCTTCCTGTCTCCCAGACCGCCCCCCACCAATCAACCCCTAAACGCACGCCCCGGTATAGCCGCCGTAGAGAGCCCGTAAGTTCTGACCATAACACCGAAACTTTCGTTTAATATCAATGAAGGATCTTACTGCTTTTTAGACAACCTGTATTACAGAAGGCTTGGTTTTGAGAGCTCTGGTTTTACTGGCAAAGCGGAGTGGACTTGATTTTTGTTGTTGTTTTTGTGTGGTATCAGGGGTTGAACCCAGGGGTGCGCTACCTCTGAGATACACCCCCAGCCTGGTTTTATTTTTATTTATTTATTTATTTATTTATTTATTTATTTATTTATTTATTGCGGTACTGGGGATTGAACTCAGGGGCATTCTACCTCCGAGCTATACCCTCAGCCCTATTTTTTATTCTTTATTTTGAAACCGAGTCTCACTAAGTTGCGGAGTGCCTCACTAGGTAGCTGAGGCTGGCCTTGAACCTGGATCCTCCGGTCTCAGCCTCCCGAATGCTGGGATTACAAGCGTGCGCCACCACGCCCGGCCTGGTTTTATTTTTAATTTTGAAACAGGGTCTCGTTAAATTACTGCGTGTTGACGTCAAACCTTCAATCCTCCTGTCTCAGCCTCCTAAGTACTAGGATTACAGGCATGCTCCAACATGCCTGGCTTTGAAGCGTCTGGTTTTGAAGTGGTCTTCCGTGAAGGTGGTCGAGCTAGGTGGGGTCTTTTGAGAGATAGCTTCAACCCAGGAAGGTCACTATCCCACGCACCGCTCCTCTGTGGCCCTTTTTCTGAAAATGTGCTCCAAATCTCCCCTCCTGGGAAGAGGTGAGCAGGAAGCTATTCATGGCTTGGCTCCTGGCTGACTAACAAGTACTAGCAAACGTTTCCTGAGCATATATTATGTGCCAGGCTTTGCTTTAAACATTTTACAACTATTTCCTCCTTGAATCTTCATAGCCATCCTATGAGCTAGGTGCAATTACTAGCTCCATTTTGCAGATGGAGAAATTGAGGTTCCTAGAGGCTAAATAACTTCCATAAAGTGACCGAGTGTCTTCCCGGTGTCCAGAGGTTCTGACTGACTTCCAGAGCTGCACTCTGCAGCATACTACACTGCTGCGTCCAGAGATGAGTTGCCTAGCACTGGGCAGACTGACCAGGCTCGCTCATCCAACAGGGCTTAGGGCTGCTGGGATCATCCTATTCACGTGGCTCTGTACCTCGCGCTTTCTTTTCTTTTTTTTTTTTTGTGGTACTGGTGATTGAACCCAGAGTCATTCTACCTCTGAGCTCTACCTCCAGACCTAATATTTATTTATTTATTTATCTATTTATTTATTTATTTATTTTGCGGTACTGGGGATTGAACCCAGGGGCATTCTACCTCTGAACTACACCCCCAGACCTATTTTTTATTCTTTATTTTGAAACAGGGTCTCACTAAGTTGCAGAGGGCCTCACTAAGTATCTGAGGCTGTCCTCGAACCTGTGTTCCTCCCGTCTCGGCCTCCCAAGTAGTGGGGTTACAAGGGTGTGCCACCATGCCCGGCTTTATGTACTTATTTTTTGTATTTTGAAACAGGGTCTTACTAAATTGCAGAGGGCCTAAGTTGCTGAGGCTGGCCACGAATTTGTGATCCTCCTGTCTCAGCCTCCCAAGTACTGGGATTATAAGCGTGCACCATCACGCCTGGCTTGCATCTTGCTTTTTTTTTGCGGTACTAGGGATTGAACTCAGAGGCATTCTACCTCTAAGCTAAACCCCCAGCCCTATTTTTTATTCTTTATTTTGAAACCAAGTCTCACTAAGTTGCGGAGTGCCTCACTAGGTAGCTGAGGCTGGCCTCGAACCCGCATCCTCCGGTGTCAGCCTCCCAAATGCTGGGATTACAAGCGTGCACCACCACGCCGGGCTGCATCTTGCTTTTTGCATTTAACAAAATATCCTGGAGATTATTTCAATTCAGTGAAATCATACTGAATTGAAATAATACATATATATATTGTAATTATATATATATATATATATATGTATATATATATTTGCAGTACTGGGAATTGAACTCAGGGGCGTTCTATCTTCAAGCTATACCCCCAGCCCTATTTTTTATTCTTTATTTTGAAACCAGGTCTCACTAAGTTGTGGAGTGCCTCACTAGGTAGCTGAGGCTGGCCGCGAACCCGGATCCTCTGGTCTCAGCCTTAGTATGAATATTCAGTATTCAATATTAAATTAATATTTACTTTTTATTTATTTGCTGTGCTGGGGATTCAACCCAGGACCTCAGGCATTTGAAGTAATTGCTCTACCGTTCAGCTAGATCTCCAGTCTTCATATTTTTTATTAATGGCCACTTAAAAATCTATTTTTCACTCATTGGTGTCTTTGTGTGAAAATGAGACATTTCAGTTCCCCAGCCTCGGCCTCCTCTGGATGCCCACAGCTCTCGCTCTGTCTTGGGGGGCTCACAGTGAGGTACCTCCCAGGTTCCTGTTTGGGCTTGGCTTTTCTAGCGGAAGCCAAAGTTCTCCAGGTAATTTAGACGGGAAGTCCTTTCCCAGGTAGATCGTCGTAAACGCAAACATTGGTAATGACAGCATTATAGGAAATAACTGAGAAGTTTATTGTCTCGCAGGCTCACGGAGAATGTAAAAGAGTTATTTTGATGTTGTTAATATTTGCCATTATTGAGTTCTTGCTGTGGCCTGGCCTCTCCCTTTACATAAATCATAGTTTTAGTTCTCTCAGCGTTCCTATGTGGTTGATATTGTGGAGGGGATATTGTTGTTATCGCCCTCATTTTATGGCTGTAAAAATTGGGCTCCGGGCACTTAAATAACTGGCCTAAGATCTCAAAGCTGGTAAAAATTAGTGTGGCCGGATTCAAACCCAGGCTGATGCGACAGCAAAGCCGTGTTTTTAATGATGGCCATGTGCGCCGCACACATCTCTAATTGAGTTAACTTAGTGCTTATAAGGGGCTGTATTTTTAAGTGCCTGCCGTATGTTGATGCATATGTTAATTTTATAGCCATAGTGGTTATTAAATATTATAATATCACAAGCCGGGCGTGGTGGCGCACGCTTGTAATCCCAGCATTCGGGAGGCTGAGACCGGAGGATCC
>PVLC010039251.1:0-14382 GCA_004027655.1 Graphiurus murinus
TCTCTGGGAAAATGTGGTTAGGTCGGTAAGCCTTTGTGACGAGCGCACACAGGCTCTGCTTGTAAACCTGTTGTAAATAGCAGATGTTTGATTGTTCCTGCGGCAGCTCCGCGCTCCTTCAGGGAATCCAATACTTTCAGCAGGCCCCAATGACTCATTCACAGGGTACTGAATTGGTTTGCTCAGTCAGTGTGGCGTGCTTGCCGTCACGTGTTCCTGTTGGGATCTGTTTGGATTTAAGATGGGACGTGGGCAACTATGTATGAAGCAGTTTTCAAGTAACATTCCAGGTTTCACATTTTCTAGTTTTCATGCATTTTCTGAGAATTATGCGCAAACTTTTACGTATCAGCTATTAAAAGTAATTTTTAATTACTGGTTATTACTTAACCAAGTGTTTTCCTATGTAAAAATGATGTATAAGAGCATTTTGTTATTTTATTGAATCTCTCCTGAAAACCAGAGTCAAATGATTCCTTTCTCTTTTCTTCTGTATGTCAGGCCTCAGTGCTTAACATGTAGTAGCTTATCACTAATTTTTTACTGATTGTATACATGAATTAATATGTAAATACAAACACAAAAAAACAAGATTAATATCAGTACCACATAATTATGTTTTTCAAATGGTATTTTAGTGTACAAATATGAAAAACAAAGAACAAAAGCAAACTTTTTAGTGTGAGTTAGTGATACTTGACTCTCAATCTGACTATCAATGTTTTTATTTATTTATTTTTTTCAATTTGTTTGTGAAAACTCAGAAGATCATTCTATTATGTAGTGCACTATTTATGAGCTGTCTGTCTTCCAGGAAGCTCATAGCATCCCCTGGACCTGATCTCATTAAATTTCATACTATTCCTCTGAGGTAGGTGATGAGCCATGGCTAAATTATAAATGAAAAGCTGTTAGATTTATAATAGAGTATTTCATGCTTGGAGTCTCTCCGGGCAGACAGACCTGGACTCTTCATGAGCACATCTCACATATCACAGTGCAGAGTTGCTCCTGATTTCCATGTGTGCAATTGAATAAGTTCGAGGCTGGAAAATAAATAAATAAATAAATAAATAAATAAATAAATAAATAAATAAACAAACAAACAGAAAAATGAATGTCATGGTTAACTCAGAAGCCCCTAACAAACACAGTCATGAATACTGCAAGGCCACTTTGCACATCAAAGAAATGAAAGTAGATTTAGATATCTAAGAATCAGATAAGCAGAAGAGTTCCAAATAGCTACTGATTGCAAAGCCTTCTCAAGAGAGGGTCCATGGGGAAGTGTTTGTTGAGTGACTTTCTGGGTGGAAAAGTAAGAAGGGGCTACACCTTAGCAGCTGCTCAGGACCTTCTAATCCTCTGTCCAACACTGGGCAGACAAAAGTAACAGATGGCCTGGGTGCTGGGAGAAAGGGCTAGGGTTTCCCAAACCTCAGAGATAAATTGTTGTTTGAGATGGAATGGGCAACTCAACAGAGAACTGTGCACTACTTTCTTTTCTTCAAACCCTACATGCTCCTTCTTTGGGTAGACAAATTAAGTCTCTATTTTTATTTTATTTGGTGGATTGTTCAGCAATGTATTATGCTTTGCCATCCTCTGGCAAATTTTGAAAGGGCTGATTTCAAAATAAACTGGAAGCTACTTGAACAACCCCTGTCAGTTTTGAGCTACATGTATGATGCATTATTTATACTTAAAAAGAATGTGATTCAAGGGTTCCTGTGGGGAGATTCAAGATGGTGGATCATAGGCACCCAATATTCTCCTGCTTCTCCATGAGACAGAATTGAAACGACTGGAGGACAGTTGACTATCAAAGTGGGTGACTGTGAGAGAACTCTCAAGTTCAATAGTGGACAGACAGACTTAGAGAAACCCAGAGGCTTTGGACAGTGGAACAAAGGTGAAATAGATGGTCCCGCAGTGATACCAGGGCACTGTGGCAGAGGGCGGGGGTAGAAGTGAGAGAGTCCCAGAGAGTACCTCTAGCACAAGAATTTCCACCTTGCAGAAATGCAGTCTAAACAGACAACAGACCCAAGATCTGCATAGAGAATTGGTTCTGGGGAAGTTCTCTGTACTTCCTTGGATGTTTGTCTTACAGAACTATAGCAGGGCGCTATCTTTAGAAGGTCTTGTTTGAGCTTATGGTGCAGTTACATGGTGGCACCATCTTGAGAAGGTCTTGTCTGATCTGACAGTGCAGTAACTGGGTGCAGTTGAGAAGTCTAGTTTGATCGTACAGTGCTGTAGTAGGGCGCCATTTGAGAAGGTCTTGTCGGAGCTTACTGCTCTTGGAGTCAGAAGCCCCCACAATTTCCTGTCTCTGGATCCCACAGCAATATTATTTATTACACTGACTCAGCTGGCAACTGCCTTGATATTCAGCTTGGCTCCAGGAGAGAGCCACAGCGAATTCTGTATGGTGGAAAGGAACAACGGAAAAACGTGTCCCCTTTAAACCCAGCAATTCGGGAGGCCAGCTGCAGGATGCTGGGGTAACCAGCAGTTGTTCATAACTTCCTGTGGGAGCTAAGACTCAGAACATGAAAGTCTTAGGAGGTGACGAGTGTGGGGCCTACTGCCAACCCCTCCGACACAGATAGTTGTCATTTCATAACCTGTCCTCACTCAGAGCGTGCGGCCCAAAAGGCACCAAAGGTCTTGATACTCTGTGGTGTCAGATGTCAACTGCCTTTGGATTGTGCAGACAATTAGCACCTGAAGGACCCTGTGCCAGAGCTATTCTACACTCTACATAAGCTTGGAGACACATTGCAACAAGGAGTTCAGCCTGCTCTTAGAGTGTGCAGTCCAAATAACTCTGGAGAAAACCTCTCCCTGGGGAGCTCTGAGTTCCCCTCTGCCTCAGCTCCTTCTGCAGAGGAGGGCAATTGAGAGACATTCCTTCCAACTCCTACTTGTGCTTTCTCCAAGAGCACACGGGAGCTCTGACTGGTGGTGAAAATCCACTCCTGCCAGCACAATCCAATATCTTGATGGAGAGGAAAGTTCTAAATTTTTTTAATACTTTCTTTTTTTCTAGTGTGTAGTGTGTAGTGTGTGTGTGTGTGTGTGTGTGTGTGTGTGTGTGTGTGTGTTATTCTGTTTCCTTCATACTTCTGAGCTATGTTCCCAGTTCTTTTCATTTTTTATTTTGGAAGAAGGTCTCACTAAACTGCTGAGGGTCTTGCTAAATTGCCTAGGCTGTCCTTGAACCTGTGATCCTTCTGTCTCAGCTTATCTAGTACTGACATTACAGGTGTGGGACACCATGCCTGGAGCGGGTGTTCTCTCTCTTATTTTTTTAGTATTTAAACATTTTCTTTCTTTTTCACATCTTTGTCTTTTTCGTTTTTCTCTCTCTGTAATTTTTTTTCCTTTTTTCTCTACTTCTTAAGATTAATTTAATTTTAGTATTTTTAAATTTTTGTGTTTATATTATTTTTGCCACTTTCTTTACTGCTTTCTTTTGGTGTTGTGGTTGCTGTTGCTTTTATTTTATTTTCACATTCTTTATCTGCTTTTTCCCCCCCTTTTTCTTCTTCTTTCTGTGTGTGACTGGGGATTTAGCCTGGCAGTTCAAGCACTGTTATGGTTTAGATATAGAATATCCCCTGGAAAAGTTCATGTATTTGGCAATGCAAAAATGTTCAGAGGTGAAATAATTGTATCATGAGGGTTCTAATCTCATGGATGGATAAGTCCATTGAAGGATTAATAACCTGAATAAATTTATTGAGCTATAACATAGGCAGGTAGGGTGAGATTGGATGATGTAGGCCACTGGGAGTGGGGCCTTGGGAACTATATCTGTCCCTTGTCCCCTGTGCTTGCTCTTTCTGCTTCTTGCCATGTTCTGAGCTCCATAGGTATGACCTTGCCTAACGTGGACTACAACCTCTGAAGCCTCCAGAATCGTGAGCCCCTAATAGACCTCTCTTCCTCTAAGTTGTGTAGTCAGGTATTTTGGTCATAGCAGTTAGATTGTTGATTGAAATGAGCAAACTGGCTGAGTGTCTGCTGCTGAACTACACTCCCAGCCCAGGAAAAGGATCTGCTGAGTTAATTGTATGGGCTAAAGTACAAAAAGAATAACTAAAGTGCATCTACATCTCTGAACACAGTTGAGCATTCTTCCCCAAGAATGAACTATCACAATAGATGTTATAGTTAGAGATAAAATGTCCCCTGAAATGCTCATAGATTGGTATTCTGAGTGATGTCAATGAGTCATGAGGGTTGTAATCTTATAAACTTAGCAGTGGATAAGTCCTGGTGGAGGCCTGGGCTGGCAGGGTGAGGCTGAAGAAGGTAGGTCCCTGTAGGGTAATTATGGCTTTAGGGATTATGTATGGTTCCTCCTCGTTTTCTCTATCTCTCCATGATGTGAGAGGGAAGTCCTTCTCTCCTCTTCATACCACCGTGCCCTGAGATCTGTGGTCCCTGGACTCACAAGGAGTGAATTAAAAACCTGCAAACAATGAGCAAATAAATCTTCCATCCTCCAAGTTATGTGATCAAGTTTTGGCACTGTAGCAATAAGGATGCTGACCAGAACAGTAGATTTTATGTGTAAAGTCTTCTTATCATGGGACTGTGAGATGATACCTATAACACCAACAAAATTTGTTTGTTTGTTGTTTGTTTTTTCAGTGAAAAGCAATTAGTTAAACTATGTCTTTAGTCTCATAGTAAGTATGAGAGGGACATACGCTTTGTGAATTTAGATGAGTCAATCACTTAAGATTGCATAGGAGACACATTAAAGTGAATTATATGTAAATATTTAAAATAGATGAATTAAGTTAAAATTCTAAATTGATCTTAAATGACTTAATTTTCATTTCCAGAATCTCTGAAATATACTCATCCTGAAAAAGCATAGTCTCAATTTAGTTGAACTAAATGTGCCTTCAATTGTACACATGTTCATTAAGCCTTGGCAAAATGAGAGTATCTCTTTACAACTAATAATAGTATCATTGTCACTTAATTAGGATATGCCTATAAACGCAGTTCCCTCTTCTTCTATATCTTATTTATTGTTAACTTGCTAAAAATTCAACTTTTTAGAAACCTCAAAATCACAGAGCATGAAGACAAGAGAATTATGCAGCATTCCTTCTGTTTTCAAATTGTTTTTAATGGAAGTAGTGATTGAAAAGCATAGGAGACACATGGATATGAATGACATTCCCTATTAATCACAATCCCCGTTTTAAAGAAGTATTACTTCTCCATTTTTCCTATGATGTCGATGTACCCCATAGTTAGTAAGGCTAATTTTCTTATTTAAGTAAATACTTTTACTGCTTTCAGTATTTTTTTAAAGTCAACTAAGTACAGTGTGAAAGACTGGTGGATGATGTGTTAAGTTGCTTGCTCTGTTCAATCTTGGGGATGTCTTCATATCCTACAATAAAGAGTCCTGCTGACACGTGGTAGAATCTGCTGCCTACGAGGCCATGTGGGTGTTTTATGGAGTAACCTGTGACCTCTTGACCTTTGACACTTTTGTTGCCAACCCTGGCCAGGCTGTGATGACTAAGAGAGGGGACAGAACCAAATCAGAGGGGTGGTTGATGAGGTGGGAGACAAGACATATATCAGAAGACGTCCATGGCCCTGAATATCAAAAGAAGAGATTTAATTCCAAAAGAATGATAGAATATTTTTAGAATATTTTTTTTTTCTGCGACACTTTTCCCCACACTATGTCTCATGGAAATTCACAAATTCAGACATCCTTGAAGCAGAAGTAAATGTTAATAACTTCCTCATAGAATTTTTGAGGCTATTAAGCCACCGGAATTATAAAATGATAAATTAAATTGAAGAGTAGAAGACATTTGGGAAATTTATGTAGATTTCTTGTTTGTCTTTTCTTCATGTCTTTTTCTTTTTCTGGCTAGGGCTGTAACACATTTAAGTATTGGGCTTAAAATATGTACAAAATGAGCATTGTAGAATATATTTATTCCTTGACATCTCTTATTAGTGAGGCATAATTACCTCGATGTGATTTGGGCTGGGGAACCCATGATTTTCCCAGTGATGACGGATGACAGGATGTTATCTCAAACTGTGAGATGGGAGGTAATTCAGTTTTCACAGAACATTTATGTAATGCTAATTGAATTAATCCTTGGGTTGTGTGGCAGGTCTTGTTTAAGGTATTCTATGCCTTAGTGATTTTATTTGTTAGGAAGCTTCTCCATCAAACATTTTATATTTAGTTATCTGTAGTCCTGGCATAATTGGTCATTTGCAAAAGACTGACTCCAATTTGTTTTTTAGAAGACAGCCTATGGGCAGTCCACTTTATGTTCTTGAGTATGTCATCAACAGCAGATGTGAAAGTGAAAACAAGCTATAAAAATCCTTTCCCAAGTAAACAAAAAGTCCATATTTTACAACTGGAAATATCCAATGCAGGTTGATTGAGTGTGTCTGCTACCTCCACTGCTAACAAGGAAAGGGGGTTCATTTCTTGCTGAGATTGGGAGAGAGGAGAGTGTGGAGCAGCCATAGGTGGGCAAGAAATCCTGGAATTCAAATCTACACAAAAGTGCTCGATACATCTTTTTTGATAATGCAGAAAACCTTTTGTGAAAGCTCCAAGAACTTAAAAGCACATCATCTTAAATAATGTTTGGGATGATCTCTACTTCCTCTGGGAGAAAAAACAGAACTGAGGAATGATGGTTCATGGCAGAGGCATGGTTTCAATAATACTAAGAAGATAATATAAAAGTAGGTCAAGGTTGAGAGAGCTTTGGTGAGGTTAAAGAGCTGGTGTCGCTAGAGGAAGGAATTTGAGTCTAGAGCAAAATAAGGCTACAGGAGGGCTGAGAATTCAGGAGTTTGGGTTTTCAGAAATATGACAATTTCGAGTAAAAAAAAGAAGCAGGGTTTGAAAATGGTACTAGGCTTTTGCAAAATGATAGAGATCGAGGTAAAGGGGCTGATTCATTTAGCTTATAGGATAAGGCAAATCAACATTCAACATTTGAGATACTATTGATAAATGATACAAAATTATCTGGGAAATTGTGGATACTATTAAGAAAAGTAATAGAAGGCATATAGACATTAAATCAGGCAAGGAGATGAAAGATATGAAAAACAGATTGAGAAGCCTGGAGGGTCCACAGATAAGGCTCTTACAAACAAATAAATGTTATCAAGACAGAGAGATAAATAGTAGGTGAGAATTCCACAGAATAGTAAAATCCTCAATCTTCCTATTTCAAGAGTCTCACTAAACCCCAACAAATATAAATAAAGATAACTTCCAAGAGGTATCATAATAGAAGTTCTAAACCACAAAAGGAAATGTCTTAAGGGTAATTACTCTACAGAAGGACCACTGTCAGAATAACAGTTGGCATCCAAGAGCATCCAGGGGTACCAGATGACCAAGTGACCAGGAACCAATAACTAACAAACATCATCAAAGGGTATCCCCAGTCAAATTCTCTTTCAAGAAGGAGGGCAAGATAAAAATAGTTTCAGTTCAGCAAAGACAGAGTTTACCACCAACCTCCATCACTAAATTAAAGGAATTCTAACACATGACACGAATACAGGTCCCGCATGCCAAAAGTGGGTGGTACCAACCCCCATGAGGGTGATGGAATGAAGTAGTGGTACGTAACAGGATGCACATTTCTCAGGACATCTCTCTGTTTATTTGTTTAGAGACACTAGATTTCCAAGAGGGGCCAAGGAACTTTTTTTCTGAAAAGGAGGTGGTAAGCCAGTAAGTTTGGGAACCTCTTTGCCAGATGGAACCATGAACCAGGAAATTGGAAAATAGGTGCGAAATCTAAGAAAAGTTATGCATATATTTTAGCTATTGGCATATGGAGACTCTTAAACATTCTTTGGAAAAACAAATATGGATAGAGATCCTTAGATGGAATCGGAAGTGGACGATAGACTCTTGTTTAAGAACCCACATCTCCAGGGTCCTCAGCGGTCCTCACTGGTCAGTAATGTGGAGGTTACAGCCTCTTGGAGACTGCTAAATACTTCATACACATAGCACGGAAAGCACAGCACCAGTGTGACCACTTCCCACAACTCCCATGGCAGATTTTCTTTCTTCTCTGTGGTTTTTGATCAGTCACTTTGCACCAAGTAAACACACACACACACACACACATACACACACACACACACATACACACACACACACTAACATAACACAATAAAATACACACTTTACATACATGGCTCTACATGTACACGCATGCCTACACACACCCATGCATACTTCCACCCCCTACCCCCACACATACACACTCAACATGCATGGTCACACACATACACACACACACACATACACACACACATACACATGTGTGCTCATGAAATACCAGCAAAAAATGTCACTCAGGTTACTGCCTGAAGAGCTGCTATTTGCTGATGGCCTTGGGTATATCCAGTCAGGAGAAACGAGGGACTTAATTTTGGAAAATATTTGCAGTACCCATAGAATCTCACAGTGTATGCATAATAGAGATCGCCATACTTGTATATGGGGTTCAGGACAAAGTTTGAAATTAAAAATGTAACTTTATGAAGATGTTATTCCTAAGTAGCGATAAACACACCGTGCCTCAGTGGATCCAGGTATACAGTTAACCCACAAATAATCAACATTTCTTTTTTAATTGAAAGAAAATAATAGAACTTCCCAGCAATTGCTGCTTATTTGCTGTTATTCTAAGTTCGTTCTTATCTTAAGGAATGAAAAGAATGTGTATGGTTTAATGATGAAAATAAGCATGTGTTTTGACATTTAGGAAGACAAAAAATAAGGACCCGATAGTCCGGTTCAGGATAGCTTTTCTTCTATTTCTTTTCTCCCCCTCCTCCTCTTCCATCTCTTCCTCCCCTTCCTCCCCCTCCTCCTTCTTATCCTCCTGCCCCCCTCCTCCTCTTCCTCCTCCTCCTCCTCTTTCTCCTCCTCCTTCTCCTCCTTGTTTTCCTCATTTTTCTTCTTTTTTATCTTTGGATAAAAAAAGAAGTGGTATAAAGTTCAATGCAAAATGCCACCCCATTTTCAATACCTGGATATTCCATTAATTTTACCCCTTTTCTATCTGTCAGATTGCTTTGTTGCTCTTTCCCCGGTGTTGTATCTACCTACTTAATTTACTGGCAGTATTTTAATTGTGAAAAGTCATTCACTCCCAGCACTGCTCTGGGCCCTTTGCTAGCGGGCTCTCTGGCCAGTGCTGAGCGAGGAGGCATGCTACTTACTTCCTTTGAAGAGCTCATGATTCACTTGAATAGAAAAAAAAAAAAATCCTGTACTCAATTCAAACTGCTTCTATAAATAAGCCATGCCATTTATACGGAACTAGGACTTTGGGGGTGGGGGGGGGCTGTCTTCCACACATGATGGAAAGGGCTTTGTTACCCTCTACTTATGCAACAGGACTCAGCAAATTGTCAGCCAAAGATGCACCTGAAGGGCTGTCACATGAGCAGCCATGCTCAGGAGAATCCAGAGAGGGAGTTGAAAACCAAGATTAGTGGTGCTCATAATACAGAGAAGGCACCAATATTTCACAAACTCTGAATACTGTGCCGCGTGCACACAGCACCCTGGAGGCATTTGAGCTTTTCATTTGTGTGTTTGGGTCTCCTGAAGATAGGGCCATTTAACACCCAGACAGATGGCATCTCCAGTCTCCAGGTGTGTGTGTGTGTGTGTGTGTGTGTGTGTGTGTGTGTGTGTGTGTATGGGGGGGGTCTATTTCGTTTTCCCACTAAAGTTATATGTTATATGTTTCTTTTTCTTTTCTTCTTTTCAAATACTACTGAGCCTTTAGTGTGCAAGCAGTTCATTTGCTAAGCTGGGGATAAAATAATAAAAAAGTGGGTATTTTCTTCTTCAGCAACTGTTAGTCTACAAAGTAACTCATTAACTAAGCAATAGCAAGAGGAATGATGTTGCCTTGAGGCAGCATTGATTCTGTTGTATCTACTTTTGCTCTCTGTTGAGAGATTGTATACCCATCCTGGTCCCTAGTTTCTTCACATATGGATAAGGTTCATAAAACCTTTTGCATAGTCTAGGCAAGAGGTATACAAGAAAACTCAAAAAGGAAGAGACTTGGGTACTCAATTTTTATCATCTCAAGCATATTTGCTGATACCTATTTGTCTTTATGCACTATACATATTTATTAATTTATAGAATGCTGTCATCATGAAATCTCAATATTGTTGTTTGCATATACCAATATTTATCCCTTTTAAAACTGTATTTATCAACTCCAACATCTAGTTGTCTTCAAATATTACATTGCCGCTAGCATCTTCTTGTGTTGTGGCAAAAGTAGAAATAGAAATAAGCCAGAGGGTATGTGTGTGTGTGTGTGTGTGTGTGTGTGTGTGTGTGTGTGTGTGTGATATATATATATGTAATAATTTTGCAATTTAAATTTAACTACTGATGCAATCTAAGAAGTACTATTCAGAACAACGCTCATCCTTGAAGTAGATATTCAAATTGCACAGTTTAGCTAAGCAGGCTTCATCTATTTAAAAGACTCACGTGATTACTTGGATTTTCCAAATTATCTCTCAAAAAGTTGATGGCTGGTCTTAAGACATTCAGATGAAGAAATTTAATAAAATAAGTGTAATGATAGCATGCTGTACTTAGTGTTAAAACTCTCTCACTTTGATATTAAGTAGGCTTGTATCTTTTATCACAGTACCATAATTCCTGCACGATGCATTTAAATCACTGAAGATGCCTTATTTTTCATTAGCCTCGATGAGGTGATAATATTTGCATCATAAAAGGTTGGCTCTGGTTTCCTGCAAGCCCTTTTGTTCTTATTTCCTTCTCTGTCCTTTTACCTTCTTGGTAGACTATCTTTTGAGAGTATTTGAGGCTAGAGGTGCCTTTCAGTAACTTGACCAGTTGTGTTGAAGAATACTTACAGAGATAAATTTGTGGGTAGTTCTCATAGTCTATACACCTCTTTCTTGCAACCTGCTGATTCCTACCACATATCAAACTTCCACACATGTAAGCACAATTAACAGCAAAACAAACCAACACCCAGCCTGTGCCAAGAGTGCTATAAAGTATATGCAGACATTTGCAAATGTTAAAAAACTACTTTTGCATCCAGCTCTCTGGTCTTCAGAGAGGCAGTAGCTGAAAATGAGAGAAACAACGGTTCCTAAAATTATATGGTGAGATTATTGACCCCAAAGAATTACTGATTTTTTTTTCTTTAATCTCTTTGTCTTAGCCAGCATAGTTAGGCACATTGAAGCAATTTCTAACATCTCATGTTAGCTTCAGGGAAAAATAATTACTAAATGAAACTGATACAAGACTTTTAAAATGGTAAATTATTCTGATTTTTCTAACTTCTTATAATTCATTGATTTGTTGATTGCTGAAATGATCAGGTTGGCTGAGAGTATGGGAGGGTGAGATAGTGAGGTTGAAATTGAAGTTAATGGAGGCCATATTTGCAATGCAAAAATGTTTCTTGTTGTTTGGGATACATCTATTTTTTTCCCAAGTGACAGGGTAACTCATTATTATTAGCAATAAATGAAATTTCTTCCCTTGTGACATTCTTTATTTAAAATGAGATTGAATTTCATCCAGCATTTTTCCTCCCAGAAATTATACAAAAAATAATCATTAATAATATAGAAAAATCATAGTACAAGAATCTCCAAATGTGATGAAACCGTATGTTATGAAGAGGTTTATACCAGTGTAAAAAGCTTAGAGACTTAGAGATTTCCTGGCAGGACTTGGGTGTGGTTTTTTTTTTTTTTTTTTTTTTCTTCAGACAATGGGAAAATTTTTATTGAATTTTCTTTAATAGAGATTTGCCAAGCTTGAAGGCAACCTTTCAATGTTGCTTTTCCAATTACTTGGAAAAATTTTCTTATTGAAAAATTCTCTTTTTTTTTAAATTTAATCCTTTCCATAGTAGCAGTGGTATTTAAAACCATGTGTGGTTTAATAGTTCTTTATCCAGTTCAAAGTTTATCTACTTTTTCAGTTTCTTTAGCAGCAACGAAGATGCCATACAGTGATTCTACTGACTAATTTTATGGAAATCCACAACCATGAACCATCTCAGAATTTGAGATGGTCTTGGATACAAACCAAAAACAATAGGTGGCGATACCAAGAGTACGTTACTACCATTTTTTTCCCTGCTATTGTTTATAGTTAACATTTTGGTAACATTCACATAACCATAAATGTTTCTATCTTGGAATTTTATTCCATGCAAGTAAGGCAACAGTCATAATTATTCCCTATCTGCAATCTTTAGAGGCTTAGTATTTTACAAATAAGGCAAGGTCATAATTATCCCCTATATGCAATCCTTAGAGAATTAGTGTTTTTTAGCCCTCATTTGCCTCTGTTGAAATATTGTTAGCTGAAGTATGAAAGAAAAAAAAGAATACCAGCCCAGTAGATACAGAGCAAACTAAGTGACTTCCGGCTGCAACCAGGAGGCATTGAATGCCCCAAAGCTTCTAGTCACTGGTGTTCTCCGTGTTATGAGAGCAAGTCATCTATAAAGTGATTCTAAGATGAAAGTCTTTACCAAAAAGATAAGGATGATACACTTATCAGAATAGATACAGAAAGAAAAAAATGGAAGTAGAATATTATTTACTCCTGCAATGTGGCAAGGAATATGGCCTTAGAGTTCTACAACAAAAAACACACTAAACATGAAAAACAAAAGTGTAAACTTTGTGTTCCCTCTCCATACATATGTGTTTCAGGGGAAGCTTTAAAAAAATTCTTAATGCATCCATTAATTTAAGAATACAAGTCGAATACAGCCAACATCTCCGCATCTGATACCTAGCTTCTTATTTGTGTATATTTATTTCTTACCTGCTTTATGACATTAGGTTTTGAAGTACTGTGTTCCCAAGCATTAACCTTGTCTAGTGGATGCCCTAGATCGATGCTGAGGTTTACAAAGTAATGCCATATTCTTTATTAATGATATATAAGGGCTGCTTCTAATGGAAGGAAGGTCCCAGTCTTATCTCTGTGCAGCCAAAATGCAAGGAGCCGCTGAGAGGTAGGCCTGGACCATCTCTTAACCCAGGGATGCTGGTAGATTTCCATATCTTTGTCCTGATGAAAATTATAACTTCTGGATGAGGTTAGCCTTTTAAGGTTTTGAAAAGCATGGCCAGAAACGTCACTGGAAGCTTAGAGAATGAAAAAGAAAGAAACAAAAATTAGTCATTAAAGCCACACACTATTGGACTGCTTATTAGAAACATGGCTAAGAAGGAAAATCAATCTGGGTCTCGATGTATGTGGACCCTGTTTCCTCCAGAGATCCCTCATCATTACCCAGCTTAATGTACACACCGAATCTGCCCACTGAAAACGAGTTCTGAGCACTGAGTTCCTTTGGTTTGAATTCAGCCAAGATGCAGTGCTGGTTAATGTGCCTTGTGGGGTTCCACAGTTCCTCCAATCTTTCCTTTGTCACCATGCATGCGTTGAGCTTTTGGTTGGGAATGGGCACTTCCGTATGATGAGGTTTAGAGGGTGAGGCCCCTGTTATCTTTACCTGATGTGATGGAGACACTGACTGATGGCGGTCACCACCGTTCTCCTTCCTCCTGTGGATTACTCGAGGAGATCCTGCCAAAGGGATCCTCTGCACTGCGTGATGATTTGTGGTCTGCAGTGCATTACAGGGTGGGGCCTCACGTCTCAGAGGACCACACATAGGCCGTGAAACCTGGATTTCAGTATTGCTTGAGGTGGCTGACTCCTTTTGGCTTTTGAGATTGTCTGTTTTGAGATGGACTATCTTCAATGGTTATCCTATAGTTGACCTGTCACTGTATTTGGAGGGTAGAAAATTTGCTTTCCAGTTTCCAGAGTTCATGATTATGTATAGTTTCATTGGGGGAGACACTTTGTAGGTGTGTCGTATATTGTGCATACTTTTAAGGAAACCTAATCTATATTAACGTGAAACAATATACTTAGTTATCTTCAATGTAAAGAATAATAGCATTGCTCTAGTAGGTACATTTAAATATTTTAAAATTAAATATATAATGAAATTTAAGATGAGATTTATACATAAATGAAAGCCCAGTGTGGCGACACATGCTTATAATCCCTATACTTGGGAGGCTGAGACAGGAGGATCGCAGGTTCACAGCCAGCTTCAGCTACTTAGTGAGACCCTCCCTAACTTAGTGAGACCCTGTTTCAAAATAAAGATTAAAAAAATAGGGCTAGGGGTGTAGCTTGGAGGTAGAATGCTCCTGGGTTCAATCCCCAGTACCAAAAAATAAATAAAAATAAAAACA
>PVLC010039253.1:0-14370 GCA_004027655.1 Graphiurus murinus
CCCCCCTTTGTAGCCTCTGAGAAATCATTAGCAAGCGTGCAGTATACAAGAGAAGGATGGATGTTTAAAGCAAAGCCTGGCATCCAGTAAGTTTTTATTGAAATTGCAGGAGGATTGCAGGTTCAAAGACAACCTCAGCAACATAGTGAGTCTCAGCAACCTAGGGGTGCCCCTTTTCAAAACAAAAAATAAAAAGGGCTCCGGGTGTAGCTCAGAGATAGAATAACCCTGGGTTCAATCCTCAGTACAAAAAGGAAAAAACAAAACAAAGAACCGATTGGCCCCCAACTTCCCCACTTCCCCTCTTCTCTCCCCAGCTCCCATGCACACACCTGACTAGTATCTTGTCACAGAAAGAAGCTATACATTGAAGGGAACCATAGAGAAAATGCCTAGAGACAAATCTGTTTGTTTGCTAACTCATTCTAAGAATTCTGGTGTTTTCTCTTTTTTCTCCTGTTTTCTACTAGAGACCAGCCTGTCCTTCCATTGAAACATTTATCATAGATTTTAGCTAGCATTTTCGCTCTGTCTTTTTTATGTCTGACTTCTGCTCTGCAGGGTCATTCCATAGGCACCTCCTATCCCTTATTGTCTTTAAACAACTTTATTGAGGTATAATTTATACGCTAAACACTGTGCATGCTCAATGTATATAATTCAATACATGTGCAAGCACTTGTGAATTCCTCCTGCAGACACAGGTATGTCCATTTCCTCCAAGAGTTACTCTGTGTCTCTTCACTTCCTTGCTTTGTTTTGTAAACACATTTACCGTGAGTTCTATCCTCTCAACACATTTTAGTGTACAATGCAGTATTGTTAACTGCAGGTGCTATGTTATGGAGCAGATCCCTAGAACTTTTTCATCTTGCATGACTAAAAACCTACATCCCTTAAATAATAACACCCCGCTTCCCTTCCCTCTGCCCCTGGCAGCTGCCATTCTGTTTTCTACTTCTGTGCACCTGATCATTTTGGATACCCCACATAAGTGGAACCACGCAGCGCTGTTTCTCTTTTGGTATTGAACTTATTTCATTTACTCTAATGTCCTCCATGTTCATCGATGTTGCCACAAATGGCAGAGTTCCCCTCCTAAGGCTGAATAACACCCCACTTCATGACTATACTACTAAATTAAAAGTAGAACTACCATGTGATCCAGCAAACCAGCTTCTGCATGTATTTCCAAGAGAACTGAAATGTGTTTATTACAGCGCGATTCAGAAAGGCCAAGATATGAAAACATCCCAAACGACCATCAGTTGGTGATGGTCTAAACTATTCTGGATTGATAGAGCTGTTTCATGTAATAATTCCTAAAAATGACAGTGGTTTTCTCTATCAATATTCCTTCTTTGAAAACTAAGCAGCTGCTGGGTGTGGTGGTGCATGCCTGTAATCCCAGTACTTGGGAGGCTTAGACAGGAGGATTGCAACTTCAGCAACTCAGCAAGGCCCTCAGCAATTTAGCAAAGCCCTAATTCAAAAGAAAAATATAAAAAACAGGGCTGGGGGTGTAGCTCAGAAATAGAATGACTCTGGATTCAATCCATAGTGCCAAAAAGAAAAGAAAGAAAAAAGGAAAAAGAAAGTCAACTAAGGTGCCCTAAACATCACAGTCATTTGGGAAAAAAATGTACAAAAATTCTAGGTTTTCCTTATCTTCTATGATCACCCTTTAATCAGCGAGCTATACAGGCAACCTGTGCTCTCTCTTGAAACTGGGAACTTTTGCTTGGAAGTGCAAATTAGAGTGATAAAAA
Organism: Graphiurus murinus; assembly: GCA_004027655.1. NCBI lineage: Eukaryota > Metazoa > Chordata > Mammalia > Rodentia > Gliridae > Graphiurus > Graphiurus murinus. Next base: position 1,770 of record PVLC010039253.1, read on the forward strand.
TAAAGTAGCAGGGGCTAGGTTGGAAATTTCAGTTGAAAACATCTGGAGGTAGGAAGTCAGTTGTGCAGAGTTCATGATCGATGACAAAACAGCTCCTCAGATTTCTCCAGACCTCCTCACTCACTGGGCCCCTGCCATCTATTCTAACTTAGTCTGCATTCCAAACAGACTGGACTGCATCACTCTTGGTTAACAGAGGAGGACATCTTCGCTGCTGGACGCCATGGGAAGGGATATATTCGTTAGTGTGCCAGAATCGCTTCTCAGGGATATCTATTAAGTGGATAACTGTGATAAAGTTGCCACAACTACGGCAAATAGAGAATGGTGCTATGCTCCCCATATTCATTGGGAAGCACCGCCCCAGCCCTGTGCGGCTCTGCGAGAGAAACGTCCGTCAACGAAGAAGCCGTGACATCTATGTGACCCGGCAAAGTTGGTGCTTCGTGACCTGGCCAAACATTCAAGAGATGTTTGGGTGTTCAATTTAGATTCTGTGGGGATAGAGGGTCATTCTGGAGTTCGCGCTGTGCAAGGCAGAAGCACTGTCTCCCTGGTATTGCAAGTGTAGACACGGGTGCTCCAGGGACCTGCCTCATCTGTCATTACACCCATATCCTGAGCTGCTTTCTCCTTCCTGAGAGAGAAATATATTTGCTTGCTTTAATGTAAGACACTGTTTCATGGTTCTCTTGTTATTCGATGTGTGTGTGTGTGTGTGTGTGTGTGTGTGTGTGTGTGTAGTACTAGAAATTGAACACAGAGGCATTCTACCTCTGAGATAAACCTCCAGGAAAATTTTTTTAATTGGAAACAGGGTCTCACTAAAGTTGCTAAGGGCCTTGCTAAGTTATTGAGGAAGCTGGCCTCCATCCTGTGATCCTCCTGTTTCAGCCTCCCAAGCACTGGGATTACAGGCATGCGCCACCACACCTGGCTTGAAATTTTGGTTAGTATTGCTTCTGAATGACTGCTACATTATGTGTCCTGGATTCGAGGCCTACTCCTTCCATGGCCCTGAGACTCCATCTCACCCCCAGGCTCCTGGCTACTCCGAGCTTAGCGAGGCTCACTGGGTCCGACCACACACGAGACCATGCAAGGATCTCCTCTCTAACTGTCCAGAAGCCCACTGAGTATAAGTCTTTCCACATTTTCATGCACAGTGTCTTCTTTGCTAATTATTTTAGGCAAAATGTATCAGGGTAGTTAAGGATACTTGCTTTTGTGTTAGGCCCGCTTGGATCTAAGTCTTGACAGCATCTTTTATCCTTCAGCAAAGCACTTGCCTATAGCCAAGCTTGCACATTGCCCGGTTCTTAAAATTAGGATCACAGTAGTATCTACACTTGACTGGGATCTTGAGAGATTGAAAAGATAATGCATTTGAAGTACTTATGACAAAGCCTGAATATAAGTACTCAACAACTTCATTCCAAAATATATACTGAATGTATGTATGCTGGTGTATATATATGTGTATACATATGTGTGTATATATACGTATATATACACATATTATATATATATATCTATATATGAGCATACATGCAGAATTTTTATATTGGATATATTAACAAATAGAATCTATCCATATTATTTTATATTATTCTATTTTTGGGAGATTGAACCCAGGGGAATTCTTCCTCTGAAGTACACTCCCAGCCGTATTTTATTTTTTTATTTTGAGACAGAGTCTCACTAAGTTGCTGAGAGCCTTACTAAGTTATTGACGAGTAACCTAGGGTATTGCTAAATTGCTGAGACTGGCCTCGAACCTATAAGATCCTCCTGTCTCTGCCTCCCAAATACTGGGATTATAGGTGTGTACTACCATGTCCAGCTTTATTTTTTTTATATTGAAACAAGGCCTCATCAAGTTGCTGAGTCTGGCCTTGAACCTGAGATCTTCTGTCTCGATCTCGCCAGTACTGGGATTACAGGTGTGTACCACCATGCCCAGCTTAGTCTATAGATTTTAAGTTAAACAACATATATATTCAATGTGTGTGTGTGTGTGTGTTTAGTGCTAGAAATTTAACACAGAGGAATTCTACCTCTGAGCTACACCCCAACACTATTTTATTTTTAGATAGTTATTATATATATATATATATATATATATATATATATATATATATATATAGTTTAGTTTTATATATGTGTGTGTTGTCCACACACACATATATAAATGGTACCCACATATACATGGGTAGTTATATATAATGAAAGTGTATTTTCAGCCTTGTTATGCAGAAAAACAAAAGAGGGTATTTCTGTTTGTAGACATCACAGCTATGGAGACAGACAATAATCAAGCAAACAAAATAATATAAATGTTTAAATATTAGAAGTTAATCATAAATACTAACCTTTTAGGCTACTCAAGGAGTTACAACTCTTGCTATGCCGACGTAGACTTAATAAATAATATAAAAGTAATGACTATTTCTTTATTAGATGCTAACTCTTCAAGGCAATAGATAATCACAGTGAGTCCATTTATGGCTGGTGAGCACTGAGAACTCATCGTGTTCAGGCACTGGGCTTAGGTCCTTTGATGTGTGGAGGTGGGATCTTTGCGCCCAGATACACTAATGCGCAACCAATAAGGAAAGAAGCGTTTAGCCGGGCGTGGTGGCGCACGCTTGTAATCCCAGCATTCGGGAGGCTGAGACCGGAGGATCCGGGTTCGCGGCCAGCCTCAGCTACCTAGTGAGGCACTTCGCAACTTAGACTCGGTTTCAAAATAAAGAATAAAAAAATAGGGCTGGGGGTGTAGCTTGGAGGTAGAATGCCCCTGAGTTCAATCCCCAGTACCGCCAAAAAAAAAAAAAAAAAGAAGCGTTTGCTAGAGATACACGTGATGTGTTGACTGGGGAGAAAAGGAAGAAAGAACTCTCATTCCAGGAGGCAGCCAGTGGCGGGAAAGTGAGACCGTGAAGCATACGCTACCTCAATAATTTTTGGAAATGGAAGACAAATTATTTTGCTATACAGCCAAAAGCAAGAAAGCTGGTCTTTACTTTGCACCCAATGAAGAACCACCAACAAAATTAAGCCTGTTCCAGAAAGGTCTAGACACAGAACTGTAGGGACAAGTTGGGTATGGTGGCACATGCCTGTAATCCCTGTACTCAGGAGGCTGAGACAGAAGGATCGAAGATTCGAGGCCAGCCTCAGCAACTTAGTGAGACTCTTAACAATCTAGCAAGACCTTGTTTCAAGACAAAAACAAACAAACAAATAAACAAAAATTAATTTGGGCTAGGGATGTGGCTCAGAGGTAGAATGCCCCGGGTTCAATCCTCAGTACCACAAAAATAAAGAAATACATATGGGGGGGGTGGGGGAGGAAGGAAGGAAGGAAGGAAAGAAGGAAGGAAGGAAGGAAGGGAGGGAAGGAGGGAAAGAGAAGGCTGGCTGGATGGAGGAAGGGAGGGAGAGAAGAGAGAGGGGGGAATGAGAATATACTGGGGTGTAAATGCAATGCACTATGGGGTCTGAAATTTAGACTATGCCAATAGTGCTACAGAAAAATAGACTGAAGACACAGGATTTCTGCAAACTTTTCCTGAGGCTTAAGGAGTTCTCAAGTTTAGTCATTCAACAGCATAAAGGAGTTTAACTTTTTATTTATTTTTTTGCGGTACTGGGGATTGAACTCAGTGGCATTCTATCTCCAAGCTACACCCCCAGTCCTATTTTTTATTCTTTATTTTGAAACAGGGTCTCACTAAGTTGCGGAGTGCCTCACTAGGTAGCTGAGGCTGGCCGCGAACCCGGATCCTCCGGTATCAGCCTCCCAAATGCTGGGATTACAAGCATGCGCCACCACACCTGGCTCGAGTTTAACTTTTTAAAAATGATGCATCACCAAATATTCTGAAATACAGAACGGCACAAAGCAATAGAGAGACACAATGTATCACTTTCTTACCTGTATATGTGAATATAAAGCCACATGCATTTATTCTCAAAATTAGGGCAATAATAGTATGTACAGTTCACTGGGACCTTCAGGGACTGAAAGTAATAATGCACTTAAAGTACTTCGCACAGAGCTCAGCACACAAGTACTCACAAACATCATCCAAAAATATGCATTGAAGCCGAGCTTGGTGGCACACACTTGCAATCCCAGTACATGAGAGGCTGAGTCAATGCGATCTCAAGTTTGAGGCCAGCCTCGGCAACCTAGTGAGACCCTCAGCAACTTAGTGAGATTCTATTTCAAAACAAAGAAATAGGGCTGGGATATAGCTTTCAGGTAGAATTGCCCTGGGTTCAAGCCCCAGTACCAGCCCACCAAATGCACTGAGTATATATAGTGAATTCTCATATTGAATATATAAAGATAAAGAGTAAACATGCAGATAAAATAGACATGTAAATATTCAGACAGACAGGAGAAAAGGAAAGGTTGTAATTGCCGTATCTTGTGAACAGTTATCAGTCCAGTTGTATCCTTGACTGTTTGGCCTTGGACAAATTCCTTCATTTCACAATGGTTCCCCACTTATCCAACAGCATTGTGTCTTGTGGTGACTGGCCAAGCTAACCAAGACCTTTTAAGCTGTAATCAGTGCACAGAAAACACTCCAGTCTGTGGCATGTGAATGCAATTAAAAGGGGACCTTTTTCTGACCTGGACTTTTGACACTGGCCTCAAAATTTAAAATAGCACAAAGAATTCCCCATGTTCTAGTTCTGGGGCTAGATTATTCTTGCAGGACTTTTAAATGGGGAAGCTCAAAGCAAGCAGGCTCGGCCACTAGTAGCATAATTTCTGAGAATGGCTTCTCTGGGAGTTTTTGCATAAGAGAGCTGGTTTTACATTGTTTATTCAGTGTCTCTGCACACTCATTCCTAAACCATGCATAGAGGGGACTTGTCCCACCTCAAATCAGCCAACGGATGGAGACTCAGCGGGCTTAAGCTCTGGATTCAGAGTCTAAAATCCTGAGTTCAAGTTCCAAACCTACGGCTCCTGGGGCTTCAGAATATTTGACTTCATAACGAGGGACAAGATGTGTGCTTCAGAGCGCGTGTCCAATAGGATGAAGCTGTTGGCTCCTGGTACTGTCTTCCCTCGAATTATTTCTTGCTAATCAACTATCCCCCAGTTTGCGAATCTATGAGCCTCACAAATCAAACGGATGTGGGGGGATTATCTTTCTTTCATTAGGCTAGGAGGCCAGAGTGACCTGGGCTCTCTCCAGCAGCTGCAGAGAACAGCCGCGAGACATATTTAGCGCTGTCGATTTCAGAAAAAAAAAAAAAAAAAAAAAATGACGAGTGCTCAGCCCTCAGGATGCTGATAGCAAGGACGGAAATGTATGCTGGTGTGATGTTGTGATTGACTCATGCGGTATCAAACCTAAGTAAACTCGCTGTGCCTGTTTATAGCGGGAGGTGTTCTACATGGAGAGAGACAACTCCAAATCAGGTTCGCGATTCGATTCCAGGGGGGAGGCGGAAGGCATGGATGAGCCCGGGGATAATGTGCCGGGAGAGGAGGGTTTGCGGAATGAGAGTGGAGGGGAATCAGGACGAGCAACAGAAAATAATTGGTACTCATGAAACCAGCCCTCTAAGAAAGACGCCAGTTAAATGGGACAGCGACAAAGATTCTCTAAAACTCTGGAGGCGGCAGGAGGAGGAAAAACAGATTCTGCCTTCAAGTCACATTAACATCACATTTGTTTGTCATTGCACCAGTGTGGCAGGTTCGCTGGAACATATGTGCTGCAGTCTAGTAAGGTAGAGAAAGAAAAACAGGACCTGCCACAGCAGGGCCAAAGGGCCTCTCTCTCTCAAAGGTTTTGTTTTTGTTGTTGTTGTGGTTGTTTGTTTGCGGTACTGGAAATGAACTCAGGGGCATTCTACCTCCGAGCTATACCCCCAGCCCTATTTTTTTTTAGTCTTTATTTTGAAACCGAGTCTCACTAAGTTGCGAAGTGCCTCACTAGGTAGCTGAGGCTGGCCACGAACTCGGATCCTCCTGACTCAGCCTCCCAAATGCTGGGATTACAAGTGTGCACCACCATGCCTGGCTTTTGTTTGTTTTTGTTTTTGTTATTGTTATTGACATTGTTTTGGTTCTTGGAATTGAATACAGGGATTAGCTACACTCCTAGTCCTTTTTATTATTATTATTATTTTTTTTAATTTTATTTTGAAGCGTGGTCTTGCTAAGTTGCTGAGGGTCTTTGCTGAGGAAGGGAGGGCAGAAAAACTTGCAAATGGAACGAGTTATAAGAGGTCATCTGTGTAGAGAACAAAAACAGGGAAGGTTAGCAAGATACAAGGATAACGATGACCAGGCAAGGACTATGGAAATCAAAGAGATTTCAGCCTCTTCTGTGCTGCATTCTGAGGACAGCTTGTGTCAAGAAGGATGGGGGACGTAGGCAGACAAGTGGTACCAGGAGATCACAATTAAAACTAAGGACTAAAACGGGGCAAAAGACATTGGGCCCCAAGACCCAATTCTGACCAATCTCAAAAGGGCAGGCGGGGAACCAGAGAAAGATATAAAAGCTCACTTCCCAAGAACTTCAGCAGTTACTCTCTTTCTCTGACCCCTCCCTCTGTGGGGGAAGCTCATCTTGTTTTCTCCCTTTCCTTGGCTTACAAAGAAACTTTCATATTTCTATACCTTTCATTAGTCCTTGGACTTCATTTGTAGAAATCCATTGAGCGAGAACCCAATAAGAGACACCCTGTTTCATCAGGAAGTTGCTGAGGCTCGTCTTGAACTTCTCAGCCTCCTGTCTCAGCCTCACAAACCCTGGGATTAAAGGTGTCTCTCTCCTCTTCCTCCTCCTCCTTCTTTTCTCTCTCTCTCTCTCTCTCTCTCTCTCTCTCTCTCTCTCTCTCTCTCTCTCTTTCTCTCTCTCTCTCTCTCTCTCTTTCTCCTTCTCTCTCTCCCCCTCTGTCTCTGTCTCTAAGAGATGAAGATACACAGAAAAAAAGAAAGACCTTACACTGAAAAAAAAAATGTCTCCCTGCATGCTGGTGAATGCTACCCTTCTCTATGGACTCCCCAAGGGCTCAGGGAATTCTGAGATTCATATCTTGAAGCAGAGTTGGCAGATTAGGGAATTATGGATTTAAAAACTAGACCAAAATGAGAACAGGAAATAAAAGTTTTATGCGTTCATGTATCCATCCAGTCATGGGCCAGCTAGCTGTGTATCTCCCATGAGCAGAGTTTGGTTTGGGTGCTGCAGGAGATAGAAAAGGGAGAGGAGGGAATTTCTCCCCTTAAAGATCATTCAACCCAGACAAAGGAGAAACCTGCAAACAACGTGGCTAGCCCAGCTTCTGGACCAAGCCTTAAACTGTTGTGAGGGGCATCCCTGAGCTTCAGAAAAAGAGGAAGAGGTGGAGAAGAATGAGGGTTAGGATGCTCAGGAAACACACTGCCCAGGAGATAACCGACATGGAGAAGACGCCAATTCCAGTACAAACAGGATCACGGAAGAGAAGTCATGCACAAGGAAATGCAAATGAGAATTAGCCAGTTGTTAGGATTCTGCACGAAGCATCTAGCAGTGCCATCCGGATTTTCTTTGAGCTTATATTTGAAAATCTATGCTAATTCTCAGCGATGATTCAAGCAAAGGCAAGAGAATTAAACCACAAGGAAACACCTCCACTGAGATACATGCAAGACAAAATTTTAGACCAATCTTGATTTCTACTGATGGAAATGGTCTATAGATTTCGAGACTGCTTTACAAAGGGGACTATGAAGTTAATGTTCATACTTTTTCATCAAGGGTAACATCCTCTGTTTTGCCTCTGGTTTTTAGATTTATCAGGAAGTGCAAATGGAAGTCCTCTTTCTAGTCTTGGGAGAAATCCCTGAGATATCCAGCTACTCCCCTGACCAGCACCAAGGCTATAAACAGACTGCCACCAAGGTCCTCTTGCAGGGAGACCCACCAGCTGGACTCTTCCTGTTTGTGCAATCCTATCATTTTAGGGGAGTGGATATCTGATGCTCTGACCCCTGCGCTGGGGAATCTGGCTTAGTATTATCCTGCAGGATTAGCAATCAGATAGAAACATGAGGAGGCTTAAGTAGACTCCCAATCACACCAAGCTGTCAGGCCAATCAGATGTTGGTTTTTAACCTAGCCAGCTGAGGGGAACACATGTAGCATTCAAAGCTTAGAATGGAGGGGATTCTAATGATCTAGATGTAATAAGCAAACAGTAAACTTTTGGTCAAGATGTCATGCCAAACAGCAATAGGCGTAACTATGCTACTTGAAATCAGAACGAGCAAAACTTTTATTTTTCATAAAATTGCTTAAGCAAAAAGAACAACAGGGTCAAAGGGACATTCATTGATTTTCCTGGCTATCCATTTATCTACCCCATATTTGGAAATGGATGGGTTGCAGCAGTGACCGCAGGCACCCCGTTCTCACGGGGTAGACATGGTCTACGTGGTCTAACAGATGAGACAGGAATTTTAAAATCCTACCATGAATTCCCACGGAACTCAGAGAAAAAAAAAATTAGACGTCTTGTGTCAGCTGACAGGTCTCTACATGATCCAATGTCTGTCGATGTCTATAATCTCTATTCCCCCTTAAATGGCCATCCTCCCAAAAGTAATCTACAGATTCAATGCAATACCCATGAAATTACCAAGGTCACTCCTCACAGACAGAAAAATCAGTCCTTAAATTTATTTGGAACAACAAAAAGCCCAGAATACCCAAAGTAGTTCTTAGCAACAAGAACCATGCAGGAGGTATCACAACACCTGACTTCAAACTCTACTACAAAGCCACAGTAATAAAAACAGCATGGTATTGGCACAAAGCAGACACATAAACCAATGGAGCAGAATAAAAGATTCAGAAACTGACCCATAAGCTTACAGTCAACTGATTTTTGACAAAGGAGCCAAAAACATACACTGGAAAAAAAGATATCCTCTTTAACAAATGGTGTTGGCAAAACTGGTTAACCATGTGCAGGAAAATGGAAATAAACCCCACTTTCTCACCCTGCACAAGAGTCAACTCAAGGTGGATCAAAGACCTGGAAGTCAGGCCAGAGACCTTGCAGCTACTTGAAGAGGGCACAGGCCCAACACTTCAACACATAGGCACAGGTCAAAACTTTCTCAATAAGACCTCAAAGGCACAAGCAACTCAAAGGAAGATCAGTCCATGGGATTCCCTTTTTCCCTGATTGTCACCCCCATCTCCCTCAGGTGGCTCCTTGGGTCTGCAGAGTACTCTCCTCTCCTCCGCTCTCCCAGGGTGGGTGGGTGGGCAGCCCCAGCATTCAGCGCTCCCCTCTCCATTTTCTCCTTCGAGAGGCTTTCCTGAACAGCTGTGCATCATGGGCCACCGCAGCTCCTTCTAGATCATTCTTTATTTTTATATTTTATCTCCTTACCCCTTTTCATCATAGGACTTTATAACACACATTGTTAACATTTTGTCTCTCCTTACTAGGCTACCAGTTTTTTATCCATTTTATTCAGGACATTTCACAGAGGGAATGGTGGTAGTTTGAATAATAGTTGAATTTTTTTTTATATTTTTATTTTTTAAAGAGCATGTGCATATGAGGAGCATGGTAGTGTATGCTTGTAATCCTAGTACTTGGGAGGCTGAGACAGGAGGCTTGCAGGTTGGAGGATAGCCTCTGCAACTTGGCAAGACTCTCGGCAACCTAGTGAGATCCTGTGTTAAAATAAAAAATGAAAAGGCCTGGGGTGCGGTTCAGAGGTGGGGCTCAATGGGAGGGCTCAATCTCCATTATTGAAAAAGAATATGTAAATATATATAAAACGATATTCCTAGGAAGGAAACATAATTGGTTTTATCGGATTATAGAACAAGGATGTCATTTCTATCTTAGAAGATGCTAAGAAAGGTTTCGTGAGGAAATGATAATTCAAACTTAATTGCACTTACTGGTTTATCAGATAAACTATGCAAATCAATTTAGGCCTTCCTTGCCTACCGACTAACTAGGAATAATATAAACTACAAAATGAATCAACTTAAACCCAAATTAAACCGGTTAGTGAGATGAAAACTAACTGCTTAATGAACTGAAGAGGGGAAATAAAGCAGCAGAGCCAGTCGCCGGGTTGTGTGGTCACCGGTTTTCTTCCTGTGTAGAGAGGACGGGCTTGGACCAGCAGCCTGCGGCTGACTACACGGTCACCCTCAGACCAGGGACTCCGCCCCCGTGAGCAGGTTCTGAGGACACCAAAACACTGACTGAAGCTGAGCTCAGTCCTACACGACTGAAATGCTTCCCACAGGACCTCAGAGGGGTAGATGTATTCTTTCTGTGGTTTTTGATGATTTGTATTCTTTGTATAAAAGCCTAATATTGACTTTCAATTTCGGATTCTTTGGAACTACCACTAAGGTACCACGTAGAGGGCAGTTACAGCAGGACTGGGTGGCGTCTGCCTGGGACCCGGGTACTTGAGAGGCTGAGACAGGAGGATCCCAGATTCGAGGATAGCCTCAGCAATGTAGCCAGATTCTCAACAACCTGGTAAGACCATGATTAAAATTAAAAATAAATAAATTAATAAAAAGTGCTGGGGGTGTAGCTTGGAGGTAGAACGCCCCTAGCTTATACCCCCAGGATGGATGGATGGAAGGAAGGAAGGAAAGAAAGAAGGAAGGGACTATTAATTTTATTTACATAACTTATGTGAATTTTTAAAAAGGATCCTAAAGTTTTCTCACACTCTAAGAAATATCACTTTAGAGACAAAGTTGGGAAGAGAAACTGAAGAAACAGGTGCACTAGCCTTAACCATTTCCAAGTGTGTGATAATTTCGAATTCACATTAGATCCACCGGGAACATCCAGGATCTTACGTGTCACAAAAAAGGTAATGGTGGATCCATTACTATTTAGATGTTACTACTTAAATCATCAAAGTAGCAAAAAGGCCAGTTCAATAGAATAAAATAAACCGAGATGAATATTAACAGTCCTAGATTATAATCCTTTTTATTTATTGTGTTCATCTGCTTAAAACTGTATAATACCAAAATACTGTGTTTTAGTTATTTTTGCCATTCCAGACAATTATAAAAATCCAATTATTTGATGAATTTCATGCTTGATTCAGTATTAGATTTTGGGGGCTACTGGGAATTGATGGAACCCAGGGGAATTCTACCTCTGAGCTATACCCCCAGTCCTGAACTGTACCCCAATCCCTTTTCATTTATTATTAATTTTTTTGAGGTATAGAGGCATTTTGCCTCCAAGCTATACCCCCTACCCTATTTTTTTATTCTTTATTTTTGAAACAGGGTCTCACTAAGTTGTGGAGGGCCTCACTAAGTCACTGAGGCTGACTGTGAACCCGGATCCTCCTGTCTCAGCCTCCCAAGACTGGGATTACAACCACGCCTGGTTTATTTTATTTTTAAAACAGGGTCTTGCGAAAGTGTTGAGCATCTCTCTGAGTTGCTGAGGCTAGCCTTGACCCTGTGATCCTCCTGTCTCAGCCTCTCAAGTTTGGGAATTACAGGACTGCATCACCACAACTGGCTTCATTACTAAATTTAACACAAATATAATAATGACAGGAGGTAGAAAAAAAGTGACACAAAGGGCTGGGTATGGCGGTACATATCTGCAATCCCGGTGACTTGAGACGTTGACACAGGAGGATAGCCGATTTGAGGCTAGCCTGAGCAACTTAGCAATGCCCTATCTCAAAAGAAAAACATATATAAACAGGCTGAAGATGTAGCTCAGTGGCAGAATGCCCCTGCCTTCAGTCTTCAGTACTCTGCTTTTAAAAAGGACACAGGAAATGTACATTTTTCAAAGTTGCAGATCTGACAACATTATATCAAATTCCTATTTAAAAGAACCTTCTTCAACATGTGTTTTCATTATAAACAGATTTCGCTTTGTACCTAGGTAAAGTCCCTTATGGCTCTGTAAAAGGCATATTAAATACCAGTGATGAAATCTTAGTTACAGGAAGGAAGAGAAAAGCCAGACAAGAGGAAAGTAAGCCGGGTGTGGTGGTGCATGCCTGCAGTCTCAGTACTTGGGAGGCTGAGACAGGAGGAGCCGGGGTTTGCAGCCAGCCTCAGCAATTTAGCAAGGCCCTCGAAATTTAGTGAGACCCTGCTTCCAAATAAAAAACGAAGTAGGGCTGGGGGTGCAGCTCTGAGGTAGAATGCCCCTGTGTTCAATCCCCAGTACCACAAAGAGGGAGGGACGGAGAGAGGGAAGGAAGGAAGAGAAGGAAAAAAGAGAGAAAAGGTTAGTTAAAGTGAATTTCAAGTGAAAGTTAAAAATCATGTTTTCAGAACTCACGTTTTTTAAAAATCAGGTTTTCAGAATCATATTTTTTTTTTAAAAAATCATGTTTCCTGCATATGGTTAACCAGTTTTGCCAACACCATTTGTTAAAGAGGCTATCCTTTTTCCAGCGTATATTTTTGGCTCCTTTGTCAAAAATCAGTTGACTGAAAGTTTGTGGGTCTGTTTCTGAGTCTTCTATTCTGCTCCATTGGTCTATGTATCTATTTTTGTGCCAATACCATGCTGTTTTTATTACTGTGGC
>PVLC010039254.1:0-5000 GCA_004027655.1 Graphiurus murinus
GCGGTACTGGGGATTGAACTCAGGGGCATTCTACCTCCGAGCTACACCCCCAGCCCTATTTTTTATTCTTTATTTTGAAACCGAGTCTCACTAAGTTGCGGAATGCCTCACTAGGTAGCTGAGGCTGGCCGCGAACCCGGATCCTCCGGTCTCAGCCTCCCGAATGCTGGGATTACAAGCGTGCGCCACCACGCCCGGCCCAGCTCTTTTTTTTATTTTTCATTTTGAGACAAAACAAGGGTCTTGATAAGTGGCCCAGGCTGTCCTTGAACCTGTGATCCTCCTGTCTTCTCCCAAGCACTGCAATTACAGGTGTGTGCCATCACATCTGACCTCCTTTTTTATTGATTTGGTAGTACTCAGGATTGAACCCAGGGACATTCTTCCTCTGAGTTACACCCCCAGCCCTATTTTATTTGGAAATAGGGTCTCTCTAGGTTGCTGAGAGTCTCTTTAAGTTGCTGAGGCTGGTCTTGAACCTGTAATCCTCCTGTTTTAGCCTCCCAGTACTGGGATTACAGCTATGCGCCACCACATCCCACTTTATTTTTGAGAAGCATAATGTATTCACAGTCCTAGGATTTAGGGAAACTTGTTTCTAATTCTGCTTTTATCTGCTAAGGCTTAGACACCAAATTACTCTGTGTCTGAGTTTTTCTGTTCGTTAAGTAAACATAAAGAAGTGGAGACACAGGTGGTCAAAATTATCAGTGAACTTTAGGATACCTTCTAACTCTAAAATGTTAATTATTTGAAACTTGAGGATCATATGAGGAACTTCCTGCCACCACCACCCCACTATATCCATGAAAATCATGATGAAAGTTTGCTAAAAAGCACCCCGCCACACCTGCTTGTTGGCTAGCAGGGGTGTAGCTCAGAAGTAGAATCCCAGTACCAAAAAAAAAAAAAAAAATCCAAGTGGAAAAGTCTTTCTTAATCAAGAAATAAAACCTCAAAGATATAAAGGAAATTATTAATAGATGTGCCTGCCTAAGTAAAAAACAAAACTTCTGTATGATAGAAGACACAGTACACACAGTTATAGGGTGAGCCACTCTTTCCAGCTGTGATGAACGTATGAACATGTCTCTCACAAAGGACCCCTTCATCCCTCTCCAGAAGAGGAAACACAAGCAGCGGCACCTGGTACAGACCTTGGCACTGGTTCCTGCTCCACAGACGCACAGTGCCTGGGATGCCATGCACTGCGGGGTCTTCAGGCACACACACAAACAGTTGTTTTGTGTGCTGGCGGTTCCACAATCCACTGCCTGCCTCTGAGAGGAAAAGCCAGGCTTCCAGAAGGATGAAAAGGCACGCCTGCAAGGACCTTACATTCTAACGAGGGAGATGGGAAACTGTCAGGAAAAAGCAGCACTAAAACCATCCCAATATATACATTTTGCATTTTTTTTTTTTTTTTTTTTGGTACTGGGGATTGAACCCAGGGGCTTTCTACCTCTGAGCTATATCCCCAGTCCTTTTTTTAAGTTTATTTATTCTTTACTTTGAAACAGGGTCTCACTAAGTTTCAGAGGGTCTCACTAAGTAGCTGAGGCTGGCCGCGAACCCGGATCCTCCAGTCTCAGCCTCCCAAGGATTACAAGCATGTGCCACCATGCCTGGCTATATTTTGCATTTTAAAAAATGGAGAGAAACATCTGTAAAATAAAACACAAAATCTCATATCCTAAGCATATGAATTGTAAAGAAAAAATAATCTAATAGAGAATAGCATTAAGTTGCTGTCTTTTTTTGGTAGGGAAGTACTGGGGACTGAACCCAGGGGTGTTCTACCTCTGAGCTACACCCCCGTCTAGTGTCTTGCTAAATTGCTGAGACTGGCCTCAAACCTGCTATCCTCCTGCCTTAGCCTCACAAGTACTGGGATTATAGGCATGTGCCACCACACCTGGCTTAAATTAAGCTGTTTTGATGTATCAGTTTTATTTTTATTCTTTTGCGGTACAAGGGATTGACCCCAGGAGCATTCTACCTCTGAGCTACACCCCCAGGCCTATTGTTATTCTTTATTTTGAAACGGTCTTACTAAATTGCGGAAGGAGACCTAAGTAGCTGAGGCTTGCTGCAAACCTGTGATCCTCCAGTCTCAGCCTCCCAAGTCCTGGGATTACAAGCATGCACCACCATGCCTGGCTTTAATGATCCACCACTTTTAGATATCTCATGTGGCCTCCTCTCCTCAAGTGGATATGCCCCGACTTCTCACAGCATGGTAGTCTCAAGGTTCCTGGAAGACAAGAGAAGTTTCAAGGCCTTCGAAAGCTGCCAAACTCACACAGTGTGACTTCTTCCATTTTTACTGGTCAAAACAAGTCACAGGCCAGCCCAGGTTCAAAGGTGTGAAGAAATAGATCCCTCTTGCACTAGGAGGAATAGCAAAGTCACACTGCAAAGTACTGTGGATACAGGGAAGTGTGGTTCATCAGAACCATTATGATAACACTCTACTACATGGTGTCTAAAAATGTCTTTCTAGCCGGGCGTGGTGGTGGCACACACTTGTAATCCCAGTACCTGGGAGGCTGAGACTGGAGGATCCGGGTTCACAGCCAGTCTCAGCTATTTAGTGAGGCCCTCCGCAACTTAGTGAGATCCTGTTTCAAAATAAAGAATAAAAATAGGGCTGGGGGTGTAGCTCAGAGGTAGAATGCCCCTGGGTTCAATCCTCAGTACCGCCAAAAAAAAAAAAAAAAAAGACTACCTCTGAGCTACACCCCCAGCCCTATATTTTTTTTTTTTTATTATTCATACATTGTAAACAGACATCTTTGTTAGGTACAAATTGAAAACGACATATGTGCCCACATTTCTCATTTGACCCCTTCTCCCAATTCCCACCCCACTCCCTCGCCCTCCCTCCCTCTCAGGTTCAATTTAGTGAGTAACCTTGATGTACATTAGGGTTCCCCCTCCCCCGTCAATCCCTTTCGGTTAAATCAACTTCTTTGTTTATCGAGGGTCTCTCCTTTTCCATCTGAAGACCCTCTTATGCCCCATCTTCTCCCTAGCATCTGCATATTAGGGAGAACATATGCTTCCTTACTCTTTGTGACTGGCTAATCTCACTTAACATGTTTTCCAGTTGCATCCATTTCCCTGCAAATAACATGATTTTGTTCTTCTTTATGGCTGAGTAAAATTCCATTGTGTACATATCCAAGAGTTTTGTAATCCATTCATCTGTTGATGGACATCTTGGCTGCTTCCATAGTTTGGCTATTGTGAATTATGCAGCTATAAACATAGATACACATGTGTTGATCTGATAGTTTGGTTTTTGTTCTTTTGGGTAGATACCCAGAAGTGGTATTGCTGGATCATATGGTAGGCTCATTCCCATTTGTCTAAGGATCCTCCATACTGTTTTCCAAAGTGGTTGTACTAGTTTGCAGTCCCACGAACAATGTATTAGAGTTCCCATTTCTCCACATCCTCGCCAGCAGTTGTTGTTGCTCGTGCTTTTGATGATTGCCATTCTGATTGGGGTTAGGTGAAATCTCAAGGTGGTTTTGATTTGCATCTCTCTGATTGCTAATGATGTGGAACATTTCCTCATACATTTATTGGCCATTTGTATTTCTTCTTTTGTGAAGTGTATATTTAGATCCTTTGCCCATTTTTTAATTGGGTTATTTGTTTTCTTGGTTGTGATTTTCTTGAATTCTTTGTATATCCTAGATATTAGACCTCTATCTGTAGAGTAACTGGCAAAAATCTTCTCCCACTCTGTAGGCTCTCTGTTGAGGTTCTTGACAGTTTCCTTTGCTGCACAGAAGCTCCTCAGTTTAATGCAATCCCATGTATATCTGATGTTCCTTTAAGTTGCTTGTGCTTTGGAGGTCTTGTTGAGAAAGTTTTTACCTGTGCCTATGTGTTGAAGTGTTGGGCCTATGCCCTCTTCAAGTAGCTGCAAGGTCTCCGACCTAACTTCCAGGTCTTTGATCCACCTTGCGTTGACTCTTGTGCAGGGTGAGAAAGTGGGGTTTATTTCCATTTTCCTGCATATGGTTAACCAGTTTTGCCAACACCATTTGTTAAAGAGGCTATCTTTTTTCCAGTGTATGTTTTTGGCTCCTTTGTTAAAAATCAGTTGACTGTAAACTTGTGGGTCTGATTCTGGGTCTTCTATGCTACTCCATTGGTCTATGTGTCTGTTTTTGTGCCAATACCATGCTGTTTTTATTACTGTGGCTTTGTAGTAGAGTTTGAAGTCAGGTATTGTGATACCTCCTGCATGGTTCTTGTTGCTAAGTACTACTTTGGCTATCCTGGGCTTTTTGTTTTTCCAGATGAATTTAAGGACTGATTTTTCTATGTTTGTGAGGAGTACCCTTGGTAATTTCATGGGTATAGCATTGAATCTGTAAATCAGTTTTGGGAGGATGGCCATTTTGATTATATTTATTCTGCCTATCCAAGAGCATTAGCAATGCGCATTCAAAACCACATCAAGAAAATTATACACCATGACCAAGTCAGGTTCATCCCAGGGATGCAAGACTGGTTCAACATATGAAAAACAATCCATGTAATTCACCACATAAACAAACTTAAAGATAAAAACCACATGATCATCTCAATTGATGCTGAAAAAGCATTTGACAAGATCCAACACCCATTCATGCTAAAAGCACTAAAGAGAATTGGAATAGAAGGAACGTACCTCAACATCATAAAGGCAATATACAGTAGGCCCACAGCCAATATCATATTAAATGGAGAGAAACTGCAAGAGTTCCCACTAAAAACAGGAACAAGACAAAGATGTCCATTATCACCTCTTCTGTTCAATATAGTACTTTTTTTGTGTGGTACTGGGGATTGAACTCAGGGGCGTTCTACCTCCGAGCTATACCCCCAGCCCTATTTTTTATTCTTTATTTTGAAACCGGGTCTCACTAAGTTACGGAGTGCCTCACTAGGTAGCTGAGGCTGGCCGCAAACCTGGAACCTCCGGTCTCAGCCTCCCAAAT
>PVLC010039254.1:10000-14370 GCA_004027655.1 Graphiurus murinus
TGGGTGCTTGGACTGGTACAGCCATTGAGAAAGCACAAGGTGGAGTAGAAGAAAGCACACACAGCCCCAATGGGCATGTGTACATGCAGGGCCAAGTAGGATTTGACTCAAAAGTTACGGCAATAAGGGGGATGGACATAATATGAAGACAGAGGTCCCATTCCAGTCACCCATCAGACATCTGTGGGCCCAAGTGAAGAATCACTGTTTTCAGTAAAAATGGACTTCAAGACTCTGAAAAGTAGTGGCGTGTCCTGGCACATGCCTGTAATCCCAGAACTTGAGAGGCTGAGACAGGAGGATCATAGATTCAAGGCCAGCCTCAGCAATGTTGTGAGACTCTCAGCCAACCTAGTGAGATCCTGTTTCAAAACGAATTAATAGCTGGGCATGGTGGTGAATGCCTGTAATCCCAGTACTTGGGAGACTGAGACAGGAGGATTGCGGGTTGGAGGACTGCCTCAGCAAGTAGTGAAACTCTCATCAACCTAGTCAGACTCTGTTTCCAAATTAGAAATAAAATTTGGCTGGGATTGTAGCTCAAAGGTAGAATGCCTCTGGATTCAATCCCCGGTAACACACACACACAAAATTACACACACACACACACACACACACACACACACACACACACACACAATAAGAAAAGGGCTGGTGGTATAGTTCAGAGGTTGAATGCCCCTGGGTTCAATCTCCAGAACCAGAAAAAAGAAAAGAAAAAAAAAGACCCTGAAAAGTAACCTCGGCAACTATTATTATCAAAACCCACATGACAGAGGTATTATCCACAACATAGCTAGTGGGAAATTAATAACATATTGCCCAGTCATGTGACCTCCAAAATTAGTGATTTTTAAGTTGATTAAAAATAAGTGAAGCTAGCCGGGCATGGTGGCACATGCTTGTAATCCCAGTATTTGGGAGACTGAGACAGGAGGATCCAGGTTCCAGGCCAGCCTTAGCTACTTAGTGAGGCCCTCCACAACTTAGTAAGACCCTGTTTCAAAATGAAGAATAAAAACTAGGGCTGGGGGTGTAGCTCAGAGGTAGAATGTCAGAATGTTCCTTGGTTCAATCACCAGTATTGCAAAAAAAAAAAAAAAGGCTTGCAGTACTTGGGAGGCTAAGACAGGAGAATCACAGGTTCAAGGACAACCTCAGCAAGCAGTGAGACTTGCATCAACCTAGTGAGACCCTGTTTCCAAATAAGAAATAAAAAAAATCAGGCTGGGGTATAGCTTGAAGGTTAGAATGCTTCTGGCTTCAATCCCCAGTACCACAAAAATAAATGAATGAATAAATAAATAAATCTTTCTGCTTGTTATTCTCACTGTGAAACTAGATAAAGGAAGCCAGCAATATCCATGATACCACCTGAATGCTATTTGGGCTTGAAATTTCCTCTGCCAGATTAATTGGTCTGTTACCTTTATATTTATTTATTTATTTAGGTATTGGGGATTGAACCCAGGGACATTCTACCTCCAAGCTAGAGCCCCAGCCTGATTTTATTTTATTTATTTATTATTATTATTATTTATTTGGTGGTACTGGGGATGGAATCCAGGGACATTCTACCTACGATCTACACCCCCAGCCCTATTTTTTTTTTTTATTCTTTATTTTGAAACAGGGTCTCACTAAGTTCCGGAGGGCCTCACTAAGTAGCTGAGGCTGGCTGCGAACCCGGATCCTCTTGTCTCAGCTTCCCAAGTACGGGATTACAAGCGTGTGCTACCATGCCCGGCTCTGATTTTATTTTTTAGTTTGAAAACTGTTTTAGTTTTTGTAAGTTGCTAAGAGTCTCACTATATTGCTGAGACTGGTCTTGAACCTGTGATCCTCCTGTCTCAACCTCCCCAAGAACTGGGATTATAAGTGTGTGCCACTATTCCTGGCTAGTCTGTTACCTTTAAACTCAGCCTCACACAAAGTATCAGGGCATGGGCATAATGTAGCCAGGTTCTTTGCCAGAATATCACAAGAATGGCCTTTCCAATTCCCAATAGAGTCCTCATTTCCATCTGAAACCTCATGAGCCTGGCCTTTACTATCTGCATTCCTATTGATATTCTGGTCTTCTGAGCTCCCACCAGAATTGCCCAGTTAACTGTACTAACAACATTCTATGAGCTTCCTCTAGCCTGCTTTTCAAAATTTTTCTAAACTTCTTCCCCAAACCAACTCCAAAGGCCATGTTGTAAAGTGCAGTCACAGCAATGACTCACTTCTTAGTATCAATTTTCTGTTAATTACTTTTCCATCATTGTAACAAAATATCTGAAATAAAAGATTTATTCCGGTTCATGGTTTCAGTCCATGGTTGCTTGGCTCTGTTGCTTTGTGCCTGTGGCAAGACGGACCAGGAGGTGGGGAACCTTAGTAGAGCTGCTCACCTCACAGCAGCTTGCAAGCAGAGAGAGAGAGAGAGGTGGGGGTTCCCAATATCCCCTTCAAGGACAAGCCTTAGCCCTCACCTCCTAAAAGTTCTGCCATATCCCAACAGTACTACAGGCTGGCAACCAAACCTTTATATTTCAACTATAAAAAATATAATCATATATTTTATATACTCTCCAAGGGCTCCTCCTTCTCGGAAAGCATGCTTTCCTTCTCGGGTCACCTTAGCTGTAAGGTGGGTGATCCAGAGGAATCACCAACTGTTATTAATATTACATATTTCAATAGGTATCTTCCATATAAATATGTATATAATTCATTGTAATTAAGAGCATAGTATCTGGAGCCGTCATGGGAGTCAATTCCTCAACTCGGGATCTGTGGGCTTCTTGACTTAAATGACAGAAAAACATTTCAGCATGTGCCAGAGACATAAACAGAGGTTTATTTAAGAAAGTAAGAAACACAGGTTGAAGAGAGAACATGGGACACCCCACAAGTGAGAGAGAAGCACCTTTTATAGGGGACTTTCATGAAAGTTGGGCAAATTGTGAGCATGTGAGGTTAGGTGAGCTCGGTTTCCTTGATTTAACTTTTAAGAATTTAGGCTTAGACTTTTCTTATCAGTCTAAAACACATTCTGTAGGCTAACAAAATGTATGCACCAATTAACTGGATGTATAGTACTCTAAGATGTACTGGACTTTTTAGGAGGTTGAGCCTGGAGGAAAACAGGCCTTTAGTGTGAAGGCGAGGGCCAGCATGGAGTTTTTAGATTTAAAGCTACTCCCTTTCCTTCTGTTTATCTCCCATCTGTTACCAGGTGAGATTTTAAAACTATTCCGTATGACCTTAGTCCTTACTTATCTGCTTGGAAAGCATTCAAATAGAAAGTACAAATAGGGACTACAGGAGGTTTATTTAGACACCATGTGAAGGCACCACATGAGAAAGGCCATGAAGAGAAGAGGAAGGGTTGCACTCCCTCAGAAAGTGCCTGGAATGGGCCGTTCCCACAAATGGAAAGGCAGCCTGAAGTATGGGGTCTGGAGCAGTCTGTTCACTGGGTATGGGAAAGGGACATGGAGTCTTCCACCTGTCAGACTTTATATTCCCTCAGGATACCTTTCTTTATACATATTACATTTTGGGGTGACTGACCTTTGCACCTTAGTGACCCAGCGTTGTTTCTCTGCCCCTTCCCACAGGGGAGGGGGTCAAGGTGAGCAAAGCTCAGCAGATGAACTCCTGGTTCATCTCAGCCAACCATATCTGCTAATGTCTACCTCAGAACCAGTCTGCCTGGGTGCCTATCTTGCTTTCATTTCTTATCTTGGCCATTTTACTTCAAGCAAATGGGACTAATAATAGGAGCAAAATGAGGATCTGCAGTAATCTCGCTAAAGCATTTAACACTGGTTATGATACATGTTATAACAGCATGCTCAAAAATGTTGATGGTTCATCTTTTTTTTTCATGGAGAATTTTTTCTTTATAGAGAAACTTAAGACTTGAGTACATCAAATAAAACCAATTTCTGGAGGGAGGAAAATAAAAAACCCACAATACAAAAAAAAAAATACTATCTGGATCATAACAGAACCTAGAGAACAAATTCTTTTAATCGAAAAATTCTAAGTGCTTCATTGTTGGGAGCGGTGAAGCTGCTGCGCCTAAAAGATGGCGACTGCAATAAGGTACCTCAGTGCAGTAAAGTACCTCAGTGCAGTAAACAACTCCTAATAAGGTGTTGTGGTAAAACAGCAATGTCAGCTTATGTGCAGGCTAGCTTTCCTGACCAATTGGAGCTCAGATACGAGTCAAGTCCTGATTGGCCAGAAGCAGACATATAAGCCTCTGTTCTGGGTTTGGGCCGCCACCGCCATTACCCGCATGAAGATAAGCAATCCTGAGTAAAGCTTCTCGCAGAAGGAACCTGGTTGTCGTGTGTTTTTCTCCGCTGGACGGA
>PVLC010039255.1:0-14377 GCA_004027655.1 Graphiurus murinus
TAGTGCACGCTTGTAATCCCAGCATTTGGGAGGCTGAGACCAGAGGATCCGGGTTCACAGTCAGCCTCAGCTACCTAGGAAGGCACTCCGCAACTTAGTGAGACCCTGTTTCAAAATAAACAATAAAAAAATAGGGCTGGGGGTGTAGCTTGGCAGTAGAATGCCCCTGGGTTCAATCCCCCAGTACCGCAAAAAAATAAAATAAAATGTTCATCCCTATAAACAACCTAATATATAAACATTTTAAAGCAAAATATAATACTTTCCAACTATCAAATAAGCCAAGTAGGGTTGAGGATATAGCTCAGTGGTAGAGCACTTTCCTAGTATGCATGAAGCCCTAGATTCAATCACTAGTACTGCCAAAAAGAAAAAGGCAAAATAAGCAGGCAATTCAAAAAGAATCCTCATGGATAGGGAGGGCACAGGGTAATGGGCATACTTGAACATTGAGAACAATAGTGTACGTTAGTATAGCATAGCTGGAAGTATCAAGAGACCAAAAAGTGTATTACACTATTTCTACTTTTGGAAATATATTTTGAGGACAAAAGATCTAAAATGCAACAAAAAGCTGGACTTCGTGGTGCATGCTTGTAATCTCAGCATTTGAGAAGTCTGAGGCAAGAGGATTGCAAATTCAAGGCCAGCCAGGGCAACTTAGTGATACCCTGTCTCAAAAACTAAAAGGTCTGGGAATATATCTCAGAGGTAGAGTGCACCTAAGTTCAATCTTTAGTACTGCAAAAGAAAAAAAAAAAAAAAGCAAAGATTATATATAAATGTATAATAATAACTTTCACAATATTGTTTCTCAGACCTAATACTAAAAAAATAGATAACTAGCCATATCACCATATCGGAAAATTATACAAGGTTTCAAATGAGATATGCTTTCTGCTCGTAAAGAAATTAAACTAAAACCAAGAAAAACATGACTAGGTTGGGCTTGGTGGCGTATGCCTGTAATCCTAGTACTTGGGAGGCTGAGACAGGAGGATCATAGTTTCAAGGACAACCTCAGCAACTTAGCAAGGCCCTGTTTCAAAATAAAATAGAACTGGGAGTGTAGCTCAGAGGTAGAATGCCTCTGGGTTCAACCTTCAGTATGAGAAAAGGTAGGTAAGTAGATAGGTAGGTGGCTGGGTGGGTGGGAGGGAGGGAGGAGGAGGAAGGAGGGCAGGCAGATACAACTGTAAATGTTCACGTATGTGTGGAAATTGAGAAATAGGCTTCTGAACCTGTGGTTTAAAAAAGAAATAATAATGGAATTAGAAATACTTTGATGGAATATAATGAAAATTCTGCATATTAAAATTAGGAAATATGTTTAACGCAGTATATAGCCTTCAAATTAATACATTATAAAAGAAGAAAAACTGAAAAATAATGTGCTATAAGCTTCAGCTCAAAAAATTAGAATAGAAACAAAAGGAAACCTAAGAGGATAAAAGAAAGGAAGCAGTAGAGAACAGAAATTAATGAAATGGATATTCAGAAACAAAAGAAAGAATTGGTTGTTTCAAAAGACTAATAACAGCTAGGCATAGTGGCACATGCCTATAATCCCAGTACTTAGGAGGTTGGTACAGGAGGATCACAGATTCAAGAACAGTCTCAGCAACTAGTGAGACTCATCAACCTCGCAAAACCCTGTTTCAAATTTAAAAAAAAAAAAAAAAAAAACAAGGAAGGTGCTGTATGTGGTGGCACACCTATAATCCCAGTATTTGGGAGTCTAAGACAGGATCACAGGTCACAGCCAGCCTCAGCAACTTAGTGAGACCCTGTTTCAAAATAAAAAAAATAAAATAGGGCTGGGGGTGTAGCTCAGATACAGAATGTCAGAATGTCCCTGGGCTCAATCCTTTGTACCACCAAAAAAAAAAAAAAAAAAACTGACACATATAATAGGGATGAAAAGGAGATTTACTTACAGATTCAATAGTCATTAAACAGACAAATTATTTTGAAAAGCTCTATTCTAGTTTTTTTTTTTCTTAAAATATAGGTGAACAAATACCTAGATGAAAACAACTTATCAAAATTGACACAAAAAGAAATAGAAGAATACCTGGATGTTCTATTTTGAACAATTGAATTAGTGATTCAAAAACCTTCCCACAAGGAAAATCTAAACCAGATGACTTTATTGGCCAGTTCTATCAAACCCCTAAGGAATAAATAACTCCAGTCTTAGTATCAGTCATTCCAGAGAATAGAAGAAGAGGTTACCCTTCTAATTCATTTGAAGAGACTGTTGTAATCTTGGTAATAAACTCCAATAAAGACCATACAAAGAGCTGGGTGTGATGGCGCACGCTTGTAATCCCAGCATTTGGGAGGCTGAGACTGGAGGATCCAGGTTCACAGCCAGCCTCAGCTACCTAGTGAGGCACTCCACAACTTAGTGAGACCCTGTTTCAAAATAAAGAATACAAAATAGGGCTGGGGGTGTAGCTCGGAGGTAGAATGCCCCGGAGTTCAATTCCCAGTACTGCAAAAAATAAATAAATTTAAAAAGACCATACAAAACAGAAAATTATCAGGCCAGTCTTACAAAAATAGATACACAAATCCTAAATGGAATAGCAAGAATCCAGAATTTATTATGAGTAATATAACGTTACCAATTTGAATTTTATCCTAAGAATGCAGAGTTAAACATTAGAAAAAACTAAAACATTAGTTCATCTAATTTGCCACAGTAACAGATAAAAAGGAGAAATATTGTCTTAGTAGATAATGTTATTCAGCCAGTAAACGTTGTATTTAGCAAGAGTTTGGTAAAGAGGAAGAGAGAAAAGTAACTGTGATATAATTCTAAATGGAAAAAGTAGAAGAATAAAAATAACACATAGACTAATCCCAAATACATAAGAACAAAACAAGCAAATGAAAAGTACAGAAGACACTGGGCGTGGTGGTGCACGCTTGTAATCCCGGTACTTGGGAGGCTGAGAGGCTGAGACTAGAGGATCCGGGTTCTCAGCCAGCCTCAGCTACTTAGTGAGGCTCTCCGCAACTTAGTGAGACCCTGTTTCAAAATAAAGAATAAAAAACAGGGCTGGGGGTGTAGCTCGGAGGTAGAATGCCTCTGGGTTCAATCCCCAGTACAAAAAAAAAAAAAGGTACAGAAGAAAAATGAGAAAGAACATGTTAATAGTGGTTGTCTCTGGTAGCCAAGATTCTGGGTAGTTTATTTTCCTTCCTCTTGGTATTTGTACTTTCCAGTGTCTAGAGTGAGCATGCATGACTTTCTAAGAAGAAAAAGCAAACGAGAAACAAGGTCACGTTCATATAGCCAAAGATGATTTAGTGGGAACATCACTTAGTGTAACACTTCTTGTGACGCTTGAAATCCCAAAGCACTTACCATAGCACACCATTGTGTGCCAAAGGAAAATGACATCAGCACACCCTTTTGTGACTTGCTTATCTGAATTTATTACCTGGTAGAAGTAGATAATCGTTCCCTCTCTGTCTTCTATTTTATTTATTTATTTATTTATTTATTTATTTATTTATTTATTTATTTATTTATTGTGGCAATAGAGATTGAACGGTGGGGCATTCTACATCCCCAGCCCAATTTTTTTAATTTTAATTCTGAAACATGTTCTCACTAAGTTGATGAAAGTCTCACTATTTACTAAGGCTATCCTTGAACCTGCAATCTCCCTGTCTCAGCCTCCCAAGTACTAGAATTACAAGTGTGAGCCACGATGCCCAGCTGTTTTTTGGGTTTTTTTAAAACACTCTCATTTTAAACATACATGGGGAAGTAGTTCATATATAAGAACTTTGTAGTAGATTCTGTTTTAAAATGTTGACTTTTTGTTATCCAAACAAGATGAAGTCATATTTACTATTTATTTGCATTTGGCAAGTATTTTTGATATGTAACACTTACTATATATATATATGTACGTACATACATATGTGTATATATATATATTTTTTTTTAGATAACACAAAAATGTATAGTAGAAACTAAGCCTCCCTTCTTCCATCTTCTATTTCCCCTCCCAGAGATGACAGGTGTTCACATCTCTCCATGGATTGTCTATATCCATGCGAGCATATGTTGGTATATGTGAATAGCTGTGTGTGTACACAAGCACACACATTTGTATTCCTTCTTTTCTCAAAAACACAAATGACAGCAGGTATCATTGCATTTTTCTTTTATCATTTTAACAATTTGTATTGGTTAATCCACACTAATTCACATATTTTTCTACATATAAATTCCTTTTTAACTGCTGCACAGTTTTCCAGAGTATATTGTGATTCATATTAGTTTTGTTTTTAAGATGAGGCCCAACTTTTTACATTATGAAAGAGAAGCTGTAAAGATTGATGATAAAGCTTTGAAATCTGGAGTCTGGTTTTACTCCACTTCTAAGCATTATCACAGTCTGAATTTAGTTATGTGCCCTTTGAGAGCCTCAGCATCTTTCTCTCAAAGGATTTGTAAAGTACTTTTAGTTCTTAAACTCTGTGAGTCAAAATCACTGTTTCTTTGTTTTGGTACTGGGATTAAACCTAGGGGCATTCTACCTCTTTCAGCCCTTTTTTTATTTTTTGTTTTTGAAACAGGGCCTCACTGTATTGCTGAGAATCTCATTACTTTGCAGAGGCTAGCCTTGAGCCTGCAATCCTCCTATCTCAGCCCCGAAAGTACTGGGATTACAGGGGTGTGCCACCACGCCCAGCAAAACAACCAGCATTTACAAAGGTGAAGGCAGACAGTGGTTAGAAATCAATGGAATATTATGATTAGTCTCATAAAATGGAAGTAAATATAATTTATTATTTAATTTATTATTAAATATAATAAAATGAGCCGGGCGTGGTGGCTCACGCTTGTAATCCCAGCATTCGGGAGGCTGAGACCGGAGGATCCGGGTTCGAGGCCAGCCTCAGCTACCTAGTGAGGCACTCCGCAACTTAGTGAGACTTGGTTTCAAAAATAAAGAATAAAAAATAGGGCTGGGGGAGTAGCTCGGAGGTAGAATGCCCCTGAGTTCAATCCCCAGTACCGCAAATAAATATATATATAATAAAATAATAATATAATATATAATAAATATATAATATAATAATATAATAAATAAATAATATAATAAAATAAATATATATATATATAATAAAATGAAGATTGATGGTGAGTTCTAATTCCAAAGTGCTTACAACAATGCCTGGCACATTTATTGAGTAGGCTCTCAATAAATGTTAACTGTCATTAATAAGGAAAGAACTGCATTCTTCAGCTAATAGAGTAGGTAGGCATAGATGTGGAGATCTGGAATCACAGAACTGTCAGAACCCTCAAGGTGTATGGAAGTGTGGGGGGAGGGGGCTGGGGGAGGGGGCCCAGAGTGGAAGGGAAAGGAAAGCAGGGAGAATTCAGAAGCAGGGTACTTTCCAAACATGTTTGGATGACCCAGGATGGATATATAGTTTGCAAGTAAAACCATTGGTTTAAGGCAGTTGTCTGCTGTGAGGGCGGATAGAAACTTTTGAGGTTTTCACAAGGGAGGGATGGGGCAAAACATTTTATATCAGCCATATCAAAGGGCACTTTAAATGATTTAATCAGGGCTACTGCGTAAAGCCTTGTGTTAGACATTTTGCAAATGCTTTCTCTTATCATTCTCATAACTACTCTCACTCTCATTGTGAGAGGTTGTGACTTGCCTAAGTCAGCCAGCCAGTAAGTGATAGTACCAAAATTTTAAGTCAGCTATCTTGATTCCAGAGCCCACTCCGAGCTTGTTGATAACCTGAACTTTCAGTCTGAGAGTGGTGGTGACAATCGTCTTTGTACAGTGAGAGAGAGAAGCTTGCAAATGAAGCTGATATGACAAGAGTTTCTGCCTGGGGACTGAGAGCTAACATTTGTGCTTGGATCTTGGCCTAAATAAGAAAATGACAAGCCAAAGTCCTTGAGCTTTCCAGTTTGGATTCTTGTCTGATAATCTACTACATACTTCAGCCAACTGTCTGCTCAAAGCTGGAGTCAACCCAGAAGGAAGCAACGAGTGCATTATGGAGAGGATGTAACATTAGAAGACTTCCATTCTTGTCCAAGCTTCTATATAAATCCTGGCACCAAACAGCCTGAATTTTCTTTTCTGCCAAATGTTCCCAGTGACCTTAGTGAGTAGCCCATCCAAATCCTTAGACGAAAGGACCGATTTAGTACTTCCATCGCTTTAAGAGAGAAATTCTGGAATCTTCTATCACCAAGGCCAAAATAAGCCTCAAATTAAACTGGCTTAATGGAATGCCTACAAAGTGTCATATACTGTGTCTTTCTGTTTTATCATTAACTAGACTTTCATTATAATAGTTCCACATAGTGCTTAAAGCACAGTCACTTGATTCAGGCAGACCTTAGAAAACCACTTGCAGCCTCTGACATTGGATAAATCATGTCATCCCTCTGAGCCTCAGTTTCCTGTGTAAATGAAGGCAATTGGATCTGTTTCACAAGGCTTTTGTGAGGATTGAATGAGCTGTAAGTGCTGTTACTATAATAACCATTTAGGCTGGTATGGTCATCATCTTTATTTTATAGAAGAGGAAACTAAGACTCAGAGGGTTGAAGTGATTTGCTAATATCACACAAATAGTAATGAGGAGCCTGGAAAACTGTGTTGTCTTCTATCCATTATGTCTAGTGAGAGTTGAATCTAATTGTACTTTTTTTTTTTTTTTTTTTTTTTTTTTCCGGTACTGGCGATTGAACCCAGGACAGGAACATTCTACCTCCGAGCTCCACCCCCAGTCCTATATTTTATTCTTTATTTGGAAACAGGGTCTCACTAAGTTGCGGAGGGCCTCACTAAATAGCTGAGGCTTGCCACGAACTCAGATCCTCAGGTCTCAACCTCCCAAGTACTGGGATTACAAACCTGCGCCACCACGCCTGACTCTAATTGTACTTTTTAAATAGAAATTGCTATAGAAGCTGGGCGTGGTGGCGCATGCTTATAATCCCAGCATTTGGGAGGCTGAGACCGGAGGATCCGGGTTCGCGGCCAGCCTCAGCTACCTAGTGAGGCCCTCCGCAACTTAGAGAGACCCTGTTTCAAAATAAAGAATACAAAATAGGGTTGGGGGTATAGCTCGGAGGTAGAATGTCCCCGAGTTCAATTCCCGGTACCGCAAAAAAAAAAAAAAAAAAAAAAAAGAAATTGCTATAGGGGGAGGCATTGGTTGCTTTTTAAACATCAGTTCAACTTCCTTTTATGTCTTTTTCTTTTGAAGGAGATTCAGAAAATACTTGAGACCTTCCATTATTTTAGTACCTTATTGACTTCTTGATTTCTTTACTTTAAGATTATACTAAGAAAAGGTGGGTGGTCCCCTAGGCAGGGTCCTTGGTAGGAAAGGACATCTGAGAGCCCTCATTCACTGCCTTTAGTTGCCCCTTTAAAGACTCGGGAGAGCCTGTCATTGTGGTGCACACCTGTAATCCCAGTACTTGGGAGGCTGAGACAGGAGGATTGCAGGTTCAAGGACAGCCTCAGCAACCTAGTAAGACCCTGTTTCAAAACAAAAAATAAAGTGGGGTATAGCTCAGAAGTAGAGTGCCCCTGGGTTCAGTCCCCAGTACCACAAAAAAAAAAAAAGAAAGAAAGAAACAGGAGGATCACAGGTTCAAGAACAGTGTGAAGTAATCTGGGAAGACCCTGTTTCAAAATTTACAAAAATAAAAAGTAAAGGGCTGAGGGTTTAGCTAAGAGGTAGAATGCCCCTAGGTACAATTCCCAGTAACTAACACACACACGCTCCAGGAAAAGCAGGCCTCTTTTAGACGCCTCCCTGGGCAGAGAGATCCTCTCCTTCCTCCTCTCTGATCACTGATTGCACTGGATTTATTTGCCCACTCCCACACTACTCTGTGACTCCCTCACGTTGGACAGGGACTAGGTCTATATCTTTATGTCTGGCCAGACCTGTTCAATCCACCCAGTGGAGCAAGCCTCCTACATACCTGACATCACCAGGCTTCTCACTAGCACTCCAGTCAAGAACATGACGGCTTTTAAAGAAAATGTAGAGTTTAGGTGAGCATCTTTATATGTAGAGGTTTCTTTGTGGTGGTATTTGCTGCCCCCCCCCCCCTGCTAAATAAAAAAGGAGAGAGGAGAAAAGGCAGTCATAGAAAGAGAATGAATGTTTGTGTATACTGGTGTGTTTCCAGAACCTTTTTGTGATGCTTATTCATAATGGGCCAATTCCTCCTCCTGTTTATGCTCTGTGCCAGCCCCGGAGGCTCCCTGGTGGTTCCTCTCTGCTTCTGGAGGCTCTGCCTTCTTCAGTTTCAAATTGCTAATCTCTCCAATTTCCATCATGTGACCTGAATACCAGGGCTTTAAACCTCTTTTATTACACCACAACAGCACTCTTCAAATACAAAAGAAAATGTGACCATGCAAATAAACTATTTACAACTGGAAATCTCGTAGTACATATTTTAGGTTGAGCTATTGCTGAAAACCAGTTACATATCAGCCTGTGAGGTGGGGGTCCACTGTAAGGAATTTTCTGTATAGGTGAGGGTTTTTTTCAAGATGATATTGCATAGTAGCTTCCTGCACACTAACAAAATTTAAATGAAACAGAAAGGTTGTCCCTGAATACCTGAGTCCACTCCTTGCTGTCCAGTTAATGTGGGCTGGTTGGCAGTGCTGCTAGGAGGAAAGGTGAGACATTTGACACCACTGTCACCTTGGGCAAGTCCTTCCCCTCTGTGAGTCTTTCTCCATCTATTAAACGTGATAGTAACCCCTACCCTTTAAGGCTGTTATGGGATTAAACTATTGAAACAAGGAAAGGAGACTATCAAAAGCTTATATTGAGCCAGGCATGATGGCACATGCCTGTAATCCCAGTACTTGAGAGGCTGAGACAAAAAGATTAAAGGTTCAAGGCCACCTCAGCAACTTAGTGAGACCCTTTAAATTAAAAAAAAAAAAATAGGCCAAGCATGGTGGCACATGTTTGTAATCCTAGTACTTAGGAGTCTGAGACAGAAGAATCATAGGTTCAGAGCAACTTAGGAGGCCCTCAACGAGACTGTATTTTCAAATAAAAAATAGGGCTGGGTTGTAGCTCAGAGGTAGAATGCCTCTGGGTTCAATCCCAAGCACCACAAAAAGCGGGAGATGGGCCACATAGTGAACTGCAGTGCCCCACCCAAGTGTTGGCCGTCTCCAGGTCTCCTCACACCTGGAGACACAGGGCCAGCACTGTCCCAGACACCCATAGCTGTCTGAGCATGTGTGGCCTTTCCCTCCCTCTTAGACTTTACACGGGCCCCTTTGGGTAGTAGACAGCTGATACCTGGGGCAAAAAACTGTGCTGACCTGTACAAGAGGCAAGTTTGTACCCTGTCCACACCTACCTCTTGAGTAACAAGTGCCTGAATTGTGCTGCGTGGGCTGAGAACTTCCACATGGATTGCACTTTTCCTCTCCCCCTTTCTCGAAAGGTCCCCCCTTTTCATTTTATCATTAGGTAGTAATTAGTATTCAAGGGAAATTGGTCTTAATATATTAAAATTGGTTAAGTGCATTTAGACCTGTACCACAGCCAATGTCTTATTGGAAAATGTAATTGGGGACTCTGTGTATGTAATTAATTGAATTACAATTAGGAACTTTCATTAAGCGATACATGGGTACATTAGAGCAGTGAGGAAGCATGTTTGACGAGCCACAGACCCTGTCTGAGCTCCAAGTGAGGGCACGGAGATGTGCATTCCTCCAGTAGCTCCTGCCCCAGAATCTGCCCTGCAGCCCCGACTAATGGCTTGGAAATGCATCAGGTGACATCTCTGCAACAGCTCTGCATGGAGGTGGGGTTCTCCCAGCATAGGTGCTCCTGTTCCCTGACTCCAGAGCAGGGAGAGGGACCCCTTGGTGTTGCTCAGATGTTACAGCCCTTAGGTATTTTGCCATGTAACTGTCAAAAATGCCAGTTTCCTACAAAGACCCCATTACCTTTCCTGTAGTGGAATTGGAATTGAATAGGAACAAAGACACACTGGAGGAAGGAGAAGTGCTGGGAATTCTTCCAAGCAAACCTGTGATGCGCCCCAGTGGGCCAACCCCTTAAATGGTCACGCCCCATCCTCCACAGGGTAGTTGGGTTCACTGTGGCACATTTTTGCTCATTTACCCCCCTAAACCTAGACGGAGAAGCCAGACTCTGCCCAGCCACTGTGCGGGTGCTGGGAGGTGGAGAGGACCCTGCCCCTCATCCTGGAGCCCACTGCTGTGGTCAGGGTATAAAGTGTAGACTGGATAGCAGGGCCCAGAACTGGGCAGAGCAGTAGGGAAGTCACATAATGAGTAAGAGAAGAATGTTCCAGGCCAAAGGAGTATTCCTCTGAAGGCCTTGAGACAAGGAGCTTGGCATTCTTGAGGATGCCAAGTGGGTGGGTGGGAGGGTGAGTGGGGGGATGGATGGATGGATGGATGGATGGAGTGAAACGAGCAAGGGGGAGGGTGCTGGAGACAAACCTGAGGAGCAGGCAGGGTCTAGAATGCCAAGCCTTATGTTCTGTTCTTTTTAGAAATGCTATAAACCTGAAACTGTTTCTTTCTGATCACCTCATAAAACAAGATTACTTGATTTATTGAGGGAGGTCTGCAATCTCCATGTGGAAAGTCCTCCAGCCTGGCTGGCCCTGGCTCTGAGAGTTTAATCAATTAAGCCCTGTGACAGCAAGGATCCCTACCCTGGTTGTTGCATGGCGGATTCTAGTGAAGGAGATAGCCTACTGTGTGATCCTCATGGCTTGAAAGAGATTACTGCGGGGGGGGGGGGGGGATCCGTGGGTGGGTATGTGTTATAGCGTAGCACTTATTGATCATTTTTTTAGAGACCAGCAAAAATGACTAGTAGCTGAAGGGAAGTGTTTAATAGAAGAGAAGCTTTGGGCTCATGAGACTTTGGGGACTTAAACGACCTCTGAGAGAAAAAAATGTGATGGATGCAGAGAGCTAAAGAAGAGTTTTCTCTCAGACTCACTTATGCATCCAGCTTTGAGTCTTCTGGAAGAAACAAGTTGAATTTTATCCTCGATTCCTTTGTTCCTACAAAACCAGGCATTGCATCCTCCTTAGATGCTCTTAAGTCTCATGGAGTTGTATATCCCCAGCCTATTGAAGGGATATATTTTATCCAAAGAGGGCTGTAGAGGTGATTAAGGGCACAGACCAGGGTTCAGTTTCTGGCTCCAGCTTGTACTAGTTGTTTAACTGTAAGAGCAGAACGACAGTTGGGGCCTCATCTTTCTCTCCTGTATAAAGAAGATGCTCTCCAACATACAGGAACATTGGGAAAAGCAAATGACATCGTGTATTTGAAGTGCAGATTGGTGTCTGGCTTACAGTAGGTGCTCAGTAACAGTTAGCTGCTGGTGAGGCAGGATCCCTGTTAGGTTCAGTCAGCCATGGTAAATACAGGAATGGTATGTTAACCTCAGGTGCTCTTATAGTTAACATGAAACTTCAACACATCAGTGTTTAAGGTTGTATCAAATTTCATTTATTCCACTGGCTACATTTATTTACCGCCTACTGTGTGACAGTGTACTAAGAGAGTGAGATTTTCCCCACCTATAAGCATCTCCCGGTCTATAGGGAAACCTTCCACAGAGGGCTGGAGGTTTCAGAAGAGGGATGGGGAAGGCTCTATTTGGACTAAACCTTGAGGTATATAAATTTTAAAGAGTAGAATGAGCCGGGCGTGGTGGCGCATGCTTGTAATCCCAGCATTCGGGAGGCTGAGGCCAGAGGATCCAGATTTGAAGCCAGCCTCAGCTACCTAGTGAGGTACTCCACAACTTAGTGAGACTCGGTTTCAAAATAAAGAACAAAAAATAGGGCTGGGGATATAGCTCAAAGGTAGAATGCCCCTGAGTTCAATCCCCAGTTCCGCCAAAAAAAAAAGAGAATGAAACCAGATGTGGTAGCAGACACCTGAAATCCCAGTACTTGGGAAGCTGAAACAGGAGGATCACAAATTCAACAAGACCCTCAGCAACTGAGCAAGACCCTGTTTCAAAGTAAAAAAAAAAAAAAAAAAGGACTGGGGGTATACCCCAGAAGTAGAATCCCCTGGCTCAATCCCCAATACTACATTCTGGCCAGAGGTATATAACCCCAGCAAAGTCCAGCTTGGCCGAAGCAGGAGTGGTTCTGTCCCGGGAGTGCGGTAAGACTTGAGTTAGAGTGGAGTGAGGGATGGCTGGTTTACTCCTCCGTCAGTCCCTTACACAGCAGCATTTTACTGCGGGTCAAGGCCTGAGCTGGAGGTTGCCCCCACCTTTAGAGACCTCCTTTCCCCACCCCCTGCTGTTCCCCTTCACATACTTGCTCTTCCCTCTGCATGTGCTCAGCCTCCGTGTACTTTCTCCATCTTCTGTGAAGCCTCCGTCCTCCTGAATTCCTGAAGCACTGCGCAGCCCCTGCACGTGGTAGGTGCTGAGTAACTTTCTGGAGAGGAAGGAGCAGTCTGCAGGGTTGAGCTATGGCGCACTGGAAGGGAGGACGGAGCAAAGGCCCCTGATCTTCCGGTTGAGTTCTAGAGTTGGCATAGAGCTTTTTGGAGAAGGGAGACCGAAGTTGCTTCAACTTCCACTACATTAAGGCCTTTAGACTTGGTCTGAGACATTGAACCATGAAATGAACCTCACAGTCCCCCGCAGTTCACATCTGTGAATACAGGAATCTTCCAGCGATATACAGTGAGTTCATCTGAGCTTCCATATAATGATTAGTGCCTACTTTTTTGAAAGAAAGTCATGTCTCTGCCCCTTCTCTTCCAACAAAATCACATGTATAAAAACACTTTTAAAAACTATAGCACATCCACCCCATCTCCTAGGTTCAATCCCCAGTATGGAGGTGGGAGTGTTAAACCAAAAGATAGTATTTGTTGTAATTAATCTTGGTCTCATCACTGATAGCAAACCTACAAGCTTTCCAGCTGTGTTTGTCAGGTAGTGACACATTCACAGCTGTGGCTGCACTTTGTGTCCCATCATGGCTGTCCAAATGGACAGCCGGGCAGCGATGAAAACACAGCCAATGACCGATCAGGTCAGCAGTTCTCAAGCTTCCTGGTATTAGGACCTCTTCACGCCCTTCAGTTCAGAGTTACCAAGATTGGCCTGGGGATGTAGCTCTGGAGTAGATCCCCTGCTTACCTGCTCAGCATGTGTGAGGCCCTGGGTTCAATCACCAGCACCAAAACAGGGAAGGAAAAAAAGCTATTGATGATCACAGAGAACTTTATTTATTGTGTTATATCTAGATTATGTTTTCATTGAAAAATCAATAATCTACTACATGTTAACATAGCATTTTTATGGAAAATACACTTCCTTAATTTTTTTTTTTTTATAATATTGGGGATTGTACCCAGAAGCATTCTACCTCTGAGTTACACCCCCAGTCCTATTTTTTATTCTTTATTTTGAAACAGGGTCTCACTAAGTTGTGGAGGGCCTCACTAAGTAGCTGAGGCTGGCTGAGAACCCGGATCCTCCAGTCCCAGCCTCCCAAGTACTGGGATTACAAGCATGCACCACCACACCCAGCCCATTTCCTTCAAATTTTTAATGAAAAGTATGACACTACTTTACATTTTTGAAAATTCTGCCTTTTAGAATTTCTGCCTTATAAAAGACACCTTAATTCTCATATTTGCTTCCACATTCAGTCTGTTGCAGTACATTGTTTTGGTTGAAATACATGCAGAAAATATATCCTAAAACAGAAACGTTGTTGAAAAAGAGAGGAGTGCTTCAGTAGCCCTTTCAGATGATTGTTATTAATTTTCATTGCTGTACCAAAACTCAAATGGTAGTGTTTTAAAGGTTAGTTACAGTATGAACTCAGAACTATGTATTGCTTTGTGCACTTGTAAGAGAATGGGCATGAAAAAGATTAATGATGCCTTAGTGCTATTATTCTGAAAATAGTATTAAAATATGGACCCCTCCCCCTTGAAGGGGTCCTGCTTGGGATGCCCCATGGTGGGTCCTGGACTGCACCTTGAGAACCTCTGGTTTTTACTGTTAAGTCGGACTCTCTTGCCTTGCATCGTCCGTGGGAGCGCAGTGAGGTGTCTGGGCAGGAGCCGCCCTCAGCACCACTTGAGGGAAGGGCCACTGAAGGCACGTGGACTCCAGGGTCCAGACGGTCCAACTGCTCTGCCTTTCCTAACGGTGCACTCTGGGGCAAGCTTTGGCCTAGTCTTGACCCCTCTCTAAACGCCATGGCCATGTCCTGCCTTCTGCCTCCCAGCCCGCAGCTGTCACAGCACCTCCTTCTTTCTTTGCTACAGG